>SNVD02013763.1:0-85016 GCA_013180625.2 Boswellia sacra
CTTAACGTTGTCATGGTCTACTTTTATCCCTTTCTTGCTAACTACAAACCCTAATAGCTTCCATAAGGTAACTCCAAAGACCCACTTTTTTGGATTAAGCCATAGCTTATACGTCTTTATCCTTTCTAGGAATCTATCCAAAGCTTTAAGATGACCATCTCGAGTTTCATATTTCACCATCATGTCATCTACATACACTTCTATCTCCTTATGCATCATGTTATGAAATATCATCGTTGCCATCTGTTGGTAGGTTGCCCCTGCATTCTTCAAACTGAAAGGCATTACCTTGTAACAATAGGTTCCCCACTCAATAATGAAGGTCGTTTTAATCTTATCTTCATTGGCTATCATTATTTAGTTGCACCCAGAAAACCTATCTACAAATGAAAACATTACACTGGTAGCGGCGCTGTCTATTAACAAATCAATGTGAGGCAAAGGAAAATCATCCTTCGGTGAGGCCTTATTCAAGTGTCGATAATCAACACACATTCGGACCCTTCCATTATTCTTTGGCACTAGAATGGCTAACCATTCTGGATACTTTACCACATCTAGAAACTTAGCTTCAATCTGTTTGGAGACTTCCTCCTTGATCTTTTGAGCCCATTCAATCTCAACCTTCTCAACTTTTGCTTGATCGGCTTCATCTGTAGATACGTTAGAATTGCTTGCTCAACATTACTTCTATCAATTCTAGGCATGTCATCATAGGACCAAGCAAAGACTTCTTCATGTTTGTTTAATAATTTTTCAAATTTCTCTCTTCAAAAGTTGTATCAAGTGTATTGCATATATTCTTAGGTTCTTTAATTGTACCAAGATCAATGTCATGAACTTGAATAGTGTTGATGTCAAATATGCTAGTGAAATGCAAATTATCATGCATAATTCCATTAAAATAGACATCAAACAACTAGGCAAAACTATTCCTTATTGCATTGAATTTTGAAACATATACAATGTCCTCTTCTTCAAATAGGTTAGGAGCAAATACGTAAATTCATCCTCATAGTAGACATCCTTGATCCCTTCTTTCATGAAGACAACGAGGTCGACAGATTTGTCCATTGGTGGTGCTTGATCTTGAGGCTTCTTCTCCTTCATCTTCATCTTTTCCATTTCTTTTGTCAAGTCATACCCTTTGAAAATTCTAGCTTGAAGGATGTCCTTCAAAATCTCAAATTTGGTCTTCAGTATTCCCTTGAAAACCCATGGTTCGGCAGCTCCCACATACTTTGTATCTTGGGCCTTGATAAACTTGAAGAACCATCCTTTCTTAGGCTCAAAGTCTCTTGCGTCTTCTTCCAACACATAGCCCAAACCTCTTTTGGAAATTTAGCCTTCGAAATCTAGAAAGGATGTTAAACCACTTCTATTATTCCCAAGCCTAGTTCCTAGCAAGCATCCTTGTTTCTTCGTTATTCAAGCAACGATATGATTCACTTCGTCTATCATGGCTACATGGAAGCCTCCCATGTAAGGTATTTCTCTAACCTTCACACTCAAAGCAGTGAGTGCAATTGTTGAGGTTGCATGAATGGTCACAATCTCCCCATCCATATTGAATCAGATTTCTAATGCAAAGTGGAAGGAACTCCACCAAGGGGATGAAACCATGCACGACCCAACAGAGCGACAAAGGTGATCAAAATGTCAAGGACTGTAAACTCAGTCATTACTTCAATAGGCCCAATCTTTACTAACGCCTTGAAGATCCCAATGGCACTTTGATAGATGTCTAATTATATATCATTTTCATATTAATTCGTCCATGTTTCTTTGCTATATTCCTTGGTATTTTTATGTTTTTGTGTGGTTTTGATATTTGTAGGAGTTTTGGAGCAACTTGCACAAAAATGGAGTAAAACCCTTCATTTTCACCGCTGCTAGTCAACCATATTCTCGGATTTAATTGTATTGATATATAATGAACCCGATGACATATTATATACCGTTGGAAAGCTCTCGAAGTCTATTTTCTGGAGAAATTTACGGTTTATAAATCCATTCAGTGTACCAAAAATTGTAATCAAAACAGTGTGAGAAGTATAAAATGTAATTCCACAAATCATTGTAGCATGTATAATACGGGACACTGTAGCAGGTTACTGTAGCAGAGTATTTAAACACATTTTAGGGTTTTATTTTCATAACTTGAAGGGGGGAGAACGTGTGGGAGGCTGCAGCTCTGGAATTCTTTCATCTCCTGGAGTTCTTGAAGGAGAAAGGAAGCTTGGAAAGAGGAAGAACTACAATCCAAAGAGAATTACATCAAATTTGCTAAGTTTTTCCCTTCCCTTTCAGTTTCTGGAATGTCTCCATGTTGTATTGTATTTACCACGTTCTTAAACATGTGTAACTGAATCTGAATTGGTTGATGGTGATTTCAAAGCCCTTGATATGGATTTTGTGAGTTGATTGTGTAAGAAATTGTTATCCAATTCTCTAATTGAAGTTGCTTGTTTTTTCCCATATCTAATGCTTTTGATTGCTTACTGATTGTATTTGGAATGGCCAACTGAATATAATCTGTTGTTGTCTTTTGCTAGATTAGAAATCTTGATCCGTAATTGTCATGAATTTCCAATCATCAGTAGCAAAATTGTGATCAGAGATTGCAATTGGAAAATACAACCTAGGTTAAATAATCCGAACTTGTGTGATTATTGCTTAGATCAACCTATCTTTCTCATCGTAATGCTTCTATTGAATTAAACTTAGAGAGTTGTTCTAGGTTGTTTAATGGATAGAGATTAAATAAAGAGCTTGTTTTATTTAACAACAAAGTGAGGAAAGATTGGGATAACAGAGCTTGTTGTTATCTACGGTTGATAACTTCAATGCTGTAATTGGATTACAATTCTATGTTAATTCACAAATTCATATCTTGTGGCAGAGAAAGAACCCTTAACCAAGTGTCTCTCATTGATCTTTCCTTCAAATTAACTTCTGTTTTGTTATTCTTAATTTGCATTCTTATTTCATTTAGTTAATCATTCAACAAAACCCCCCTGTTTAGTTTATTGTTGTTGGAAAATAACAAATTCAATTAGAATCAATCTCGTGGGAACGATATCTACTTATCACTTTATTACTTGTGCGACTAGTATACTCGCTAGTTTCGAACGCATCAAGTTTTTGGCGCCGTTTCCGGGGATTGATTATCTAATCGATTTGTTATTTTGTTTTCATTGTTGATTCATATTTTTGTTTGTTTTTCTTTTCTGATTGTTTGTGTTTAGGTGACATGGCAGTAAACTTCCAACAATTCAGTAGCCGATTTGAGCCACAATTACATTGGAGTGCAAATGAGGTAAGCACTCAGAACATTGAACACAACTTTCTGAGCTAACTTCTCTTGTGGAAAACATGGCTGTAGGAGATATGCAGAAATCTTATGCATGTGGGATATATTCTACCATGGAGCATCCAATCGACATGTATCCAACTTTACAAGAAGAATATATGGAACGAGCCAATGCCATCAGTGGATTTCCAGGACAACCGAGGCAATGGTATGATCCCTTCTGTAATACTTACAATGCCGGATGGGGAGATCACCCTAATTTTAATTACTGGAATCATCAACCAATCGCCCCAAATGCCATACGAAATCAGCCACAAGGTTTTAATCAACCTAGAGTGCAGCAACCATTTCAAATGCAACCACCACCAATGCCACAACCAGCACCACAACCAGCACCACAACCAGCTCCAGAAAACTCAGGTATGTCACTCCAGGATATTGTTAATGCACTTGCCACTAACACAATGCAATTCCAGCAGGAAACTGGGGCAAGTATCCAAAACCTGGCAAATAAAATGGGACAATTGGCTACTAGCATGAGCAAATTCGAGGGCCAAGACTCAGAAAAATTATCTTCTCAAACGGTGATCAATCCAAGAAAGAATGCTTGTGTGATAACTTTGCAAAATGGAGAGCAATTAGATGTCTTGCCAAAGAAATCACACACTGATGAAGAAGATGACACCACTTCCACCATGAACAAGACATCATCCTCTAAGGTAAGTCTTAAAACTGCTATTCCTTCTTATGTTACTCCTCCACTTTTTCCTAGCAGATTGACAAAATTGAAGAAGGAGGAACAAGAACAAGAAATCCTGGAAACTTCTCGTAAAATCGAGATAAATATACCACTTCTAGATGTTACCGAGCAAGTACCGTGTTATACAAAATGTCTCAAGGAGTTATGCACCAGTAAGAGAAAGTTAAAAGGGAATGAGAAAGTAAGTGTGGGGAAAAATGTTTCAGCTGTATTACAAAGAAAAATTCCTTCGAAATGCAATAATCCAGATACGATCACCATTCCATGCACCATTGGTAAAACCAAGTTTGAAAGAGCTATGTTAGATTTAGAAGCATCTATTAATGTCATGCCATATTCTATTTATGCTTCTTTAAATCTTGGACTTTTTGCGAAAACTGATATTACCATTCAGTTTGCTGATCATTTTAATGCATATCGCAAAAGAGTTGTGGAAGATGTGTTTGTGCAGGTGAATCAATTGGTTTTTCCAGCAGACTTCTATGTCCTTAAAATAGAGGATGAGACATCTCCTAATCCAACACCGATTCTTTTAGGGAGGCCATTCTCGAAAACTGCTAGAATCAAGATTGATGTTCATTATGGCACTTTGACCATAGAGTTTGATGGCAAGGTGATATGTTTCAATATCTTTGAGGTAATGAGGTACTCTAGTGACTTATATTCTGTTTTTGCAGTTGACGTTGTTGATTCTTTGCCACAACAATATTTTGAGTTAACTCGCAAGAATGGATTGGATGTAACTATTAGTGAGCATATAGGGACAGAAAATTCCAATGAGTCAGGAATTTTGATACAAGTGTCCAAAGAAATGGAGAAAGCTGTGGCAAGCTTAGATGAGACCATAGCAATAACCACAAATAGGTATGATGTTTCATACATTCAATTTACTTTATCTAATGAGAAACTTCTTCCTTCTGTGACAAAAGCCAATACCTTTGAGCTTAAGTCACTTCCAGATCATTTGAATTATGGATTCTTGGGTGAGAATGATACTTTGCGAGTTACAATGGAAATGGGCCTTGCACGAATACAAGAAGATAAACTCGTCCGAATACTTACAGATCACAAAATAGCTATTGGGTGGACGATTGCTACATCCAAGGCCCAGCCATGTGCATGCACTAATCTTGTTGGAAGAAGATCCAAGCCCACTACAGAGAGCACAGGGAGATTAGACCCTCCCATGATGGAAAACTAACGTCAGGCTGAGGACGTTAAACCAAAGCGCTTTTGGGAGGCAACAAGTTTTGCAAAAATAAATAAAAAAAAGAAAAGAAAAATAAAATAAGGATAAGAATGATCGATTTTGATGTCCGGAGGAGATTCCTTTAGAGGTATCAAATGATCAGGTTTTATCTCTCTTTGCCATATTCTTATTTGGTATATATATATAATATATGTTAATTGTTTTTGACTTTGTGTGCTTTTCGTGTGTTATCTCTTTTATGTGTCTTTAGTTTCTTTTCTGCTCTTTTCTTTTCGTTTCTTTTGTTTAATTTGATTATTTCGTACTTTGTGCTCATTTGTGCAACAGCTTGAGGAAACACCGAAACAAGAATTGAAGCCATTCCTTGAAGGTTTGAAGCGTGCATATCTTGGAGAAGAATAGACTCAAACGAATTACTAGTAATAACTTTCATTTTCTCCTCTTCAATGGATGCCGATATCTTTCTGTCGAACCTTCGTAAATATTTCCCTTCACTTCCTCAAAATTCTGTGTTTAAAATTTATAAAGTACGGATGACTAGACTTTGGGCATTGATGCTCCTAAATGTGCCTGCTGATATCCGCTGGCTTATCGAAGCCAAGGTGAGATTGTCCGGTGAGCCGGACATTAATCTCGCAAAATACATGCCTGGTCTAGGAAAGAGCTACTACGCCAAGAGGCGAAGAGCGAAAAGGTTACAAGTATGTTATAAATATGCTAGATGGAATTGTAACCAGACTTATCGTTCATTAGGTTTTGTGTCCAGGAATAGAGAAGATAAACTTTCATTTATTAAGAATGGTTTGAGTAATGAGTCGCGGGATAATGTTTTGTTAACTCTCGAGTCACATTCTTGTGGACTTGTTCAGCGTGAATTGCTTAATCTATGGACACAATTTCGTGATGAATTGCAGTGTTATAGTCTAGGGAATCTGACTAAAAACGACCCTGTTTGCCAGTTTATAAGAAAACTGGATGGGAAGCAAATCCCGACTCATAGAAGGCGTTTCAGCCGTTACTGGACGTAAAACCAGAGGAAGATGTGAGCCACAATCACAACTACTTGTATATTTGAATGTGTGTTGTTGTTGTAGAATTTTTTTTCTTGTTTCGTTTGATCTGATTATCAATGTTGTTTTTGTGTTGTTGTTGTTTGTTGATTTTGTTTGTTTTAATTTCAAGTTTTCTTTTTGACAAACCATATGACTACCCTATGGCATAAGTACACGTGGGAGATAAGTGTGGAGGTTTTGTTAACCTCCGCCGAAAGTGTATCTCCATTTTTAATGCTTCATGTGGGAGACAAGTGCGGCGGTTTTGTCAAACCCTGCCGAAAGTGTATGTCCATTTTCCATACTTCACGTGGGAGACAAGTGTGTAGGTTTTGTCAAACCTCAACGAAAGCATATCTAATTTTTTCAAATCTTGGGGCGATAAATCTGCATCGAGCAACTCCCACCAAAATTATGTCCCCATGTGTCAAATTTGAGAGTTTTACGTGTGTGTATATATCAATTCTCCATATTTTCAAATGTCATTATTATAACCTGTCTTACACTTGAAAAGCATATTACCTAACGTGCATCATTGTCTTACACAAGGTTAGAGCACTTGTAGAAATGGAGAAAACACCAATTCGGCGATTCCAAAATATATGCGTATTTTGTGGATCGCAATTTGGTAAAGATGGAGAGTTTACAACAGCAGCTCTTGATCTTGGTAGGACATTAGCTGCGAGGGGTATTCATTTGATTTATGGAGGGGGTAGTCTTGGGTTAATGGGGTGTGTGTCAACAGCTGCAACCCTAGGCGGGGGCAAAGTTCTTGGCATTATCCCTAAACCTTTAGCTGTACAAGATATCGTAGGCAACACAATCAGGGAAGAGTTACAAGTCTCTAGCATGCATGAGCGTATTGCACATATGGTTGTTAAGTCCGATGCATTTATAGCTTTACACGGTGGTTATGGCACATTAGAGGAGATATTTCAAATCAACCCTTGGGCACAGCTAAACATCCATAAAAAACCCATTGGTTTGTTAAATGTCAATAATTTTTTTGATGGTTTGTTGTCCTTTCTTGATCAAGCTGTAAAAAAAAATTTCATCTCACCGTCAGCAAGGCAAATCCTGGTTACAGCTTCAACTGCAGGGGAGTTAATTGACAAATTACAAGAATTCGTCTATTCGCCTGATCCAATAATGGCTCAGATAAATTGGTTTGGAGAAGGCAACAAAAGGCGTCAACTGGATTTAAACCTCCATCTGTAATCTCTATTTGCTGGTTTGCTTCGTTTTTGTTTGCTTTCTTTTTAGTGTGTTTATTTGAGATTTTTCATGTCATTTCTTTCGAGTTTTTTTCAGGTTATTCCTTTCGCCCCAGGTACTATTTTCTAATCATGGCTTTTAGAGTGGTGGCTTAAAAAGTTCAACTTCTCTTGAAACGCATTATGGATTTCTTTAATCCATAATGGCTGAATAAGGAGGCTAACTTCTAAACGTTTTAGACCCATTCTAACTAACTTGTTTTTGTTTGCTGACTTGTTGAACTTTGTTATTTTATTAGTGAGTTTAGTTTTGCGTAATTTAGAGTTGTTATGTGTTTTTATCTTTACCAGTTTCGATTTGAAAAAAAAATTTTGTGGAAAAACCTGAGAATGACAGAATACGGGGTTTCCTTAACCCTTGAAACGCATTCTTCCTTAATAACTTTGTAGTTTGTTTATTTCATGTTGTTTGAAGTGTCTTGTTTCTTATTTTAGTTCTTTCATAATAAAGGTATATAGGCTGGAAACCTTAAGTCTACGGGCTACTAGTCCTAAGGATTGTTGAAATATACAATCTTGACTTAGGTGTAACAACGCCATGTACCTCTTTTCTTGCATTTTGTGGGTCGATGATAAGATAATGATTGAATTGAGAATAACTCTTGGAAAATGATAAATAATGCATGGATTTGTGTGCTTGAAATGTATATTAGTTTTTGCTTTACCTTTGATTCCTTGCACAACATTGAGCACCGAGCTATTATCACTGAGTTATTTGTTTACTTAGAGCAAGTTTATGTAATTTAAATGTTTCTTCAGATTTCAATGAATTCTAGAACTTGTTTGATGGTCACTCGAGGCGAAATCCTAGACTGTGCAACATTGGGGAAATGATTTAGGTCATCTTTGGACCGTTTGAGCCTTAATGGCCAACCTTGACTGAAATTGATCCCCAGTTACCCCTTTGAGCCTCTGTAAGCCTTTTTCGTTGTTAACTCACTAAAACATTTCCTAACCTCAAATGAATTTTTTCCAAACAGTTTATCCCTTACCTATGAGCATGTAGATCATTCACAATTAAATTTTGAGCTATGTTCTGGTTTTGGGAAGTTAGAGGAGGTTGGGATGTGTCATGAGCAATGCAAGTGAGTTCCATTGCGTTTGAAAAAAAAAAGAAAAAAAGAAAAAAAAGCCTATCTGTACTTTTCATCCACGTACTTACACATTGAGGACAATGTGTTGTTTAAGTGTGGGGGAGGGGAAGTGTAATAAAAAAAAAAGAAAAAAAAAGAAAAAAAAGAACAAAAGAAGAAGAATAAGAGATCTATACCCTTAAGTATTCTTAAAAAGAATGAAACAACAAAGTGTGGGGGTGTAGTTTTCTTTTGTTTTCTGCAAAAAAAAAAAAAAGATTGAGTGTTCTAAATAAGTTTGGGGAGTAACCTGGTGAATTGAAATGAAGTTGTGTTATAGGGTTGAGCTCTACATAGTCTTGAATGATTTATGTGTTTGTGGGTGATTTGAGCCAAATTATTATCCTTTATCATACCTTCACCCAAGCCAAACGTTACAAGCTTAATAAAGTCCTACTTGATTCTTGGTGTTGTGCATGTCTACATTAGTGGAGAGTGACTTGAAAAGCAAGCCTATGGAGTTTATTTATACACACATCTTCAATATTAAATATGATTCATTTTATGCATAAACTCATCCGGGTTACAAGTGATTAGGTGAGAATGGCTCTACACACACACACTTGAGGAATTGAAGTGAAGCGAAACTAATCTTTGAGATAAAATTCTTGATCAAGTGCATTATTTTGAAGTTTTCCTTGGGTTATAATTAAGTACAATCTTTGAGGCCTATTTGCAAGTTGAAGCATTTGTGTGTTTTAATTTTTCTTTGATTCTGTTTCGGTTTAGTTTTGTTTCATATCATTGTACTTGCTCGAGGACTAGCAAAGTTTAAGTGTGGGGGAATTTGATAGTGTCTAATTATATATCATTTTCATATTAATTCGTCCATGTTTCTTTGCTATATTCCTTGGTATTTTTATGTTTTTGTGTGGTTTTGATGTTTGTAGGAGTTTTGGAGCAACTTGCACAAAAATGGAGTAAAACCCTTCATTTTCACCTCTGCTAGTCAACCATCTTCTCGGATTTAATTGTATTGATATACAATGAACCCGATGACATATTATATACCGTTGGAAAGCTCTCGAAGTCTATTTTCTGGAGAAATTTACGGTTTATAAATCCATTCAGTGTACCAAAAGTTGTAATCAAAACAGTGTGAGATGTATAGAAATATAATTCCACAATCACTGTAGCATGTATAATACGGGGCACTGTAGCAAGTTCACTGTAGCAGAGTATTTAAACACATTTTAGGGTTTTATTTTCATAACTTGAAGAGGGGAGAACGTGGTAGAGGCTGCAGCTCTGGAATTCTTTCATCTCTTGGAGTTCTTGAAGGAGAAAGGAAGCTTGGAAAGAGGAAGAACTACAATCCAAAGAGAATTACATCAAATTTGCTAAGTTTTTCCCTTCCCTTTCATTTTATGGAATGTCTCCATGTTGTATTGTATTTACCACGTTCTTAAACATGTGTAACTGAATCTGAATTGGTTGAGGGTGATTTCAAAGCCCTTGATATGGTTTTTGTGAGTTGATTGTGCAAGAAATTGTTATCCAATTCTCTAATTGAAGTTGCTTGTATTTTCCCATATCTAATGCTTATGATTGCTTGCTGATTGTATTTGGGTGGCCAACTGAATATAATCTGGTTGTTGTCTATTGCTAGATTAGAAATCTTGATCCGTAATTGTCTTGAATTTCTAATCATTAGTAGCAAAATTGTGATCAGAGATTGCAATTGGAAAATACAACCTAGGTTAAATAATCCGAACATGTGTGATTATTGCTTAGATCAACCTATCTTTCTTATCGTAATGCTTCCATTGAATTAAACTTAGAGAGCTTGTTCTAGGTTGTTTAATGGATAGAGATTAAATAAAGAGCTTGTTTTATTTAACAACAAAGTAAGGAAAGATTGGGTAACAGAGCTTGTTGTTATCTACGGTTGATAACTTCAATGCTGTAATTGGATGACAATTCTATGATTAATTCGCAAATCCATATCTTGTGGTAGAGAAGGATCCCTTAACCAATTTCTCTCATTGATCTTCCATTCAAATTAACTTCTGTTTTGTTATTCTTAATTTGCATTCTTATTTCATTTAGTTAATCATTCAACAAAACCCCCCCCGTTTAGTTTATCGTTGCTGGAAAATAACAAATTCAATTAGAATCAATCCTCGTGGGAACGATATCTACTTATCACTTTATTACTTGTGCGACTAGTATACTTGCTAGTTTCGAACGCATCATACTTCTCCTTGAGTCATCATAAACCCTAATCACCATCTCACAAGGCTCAAGTTCTTCTTCATTGATCCCATATTTGTGCAATATCTTCTTAGGCACAATGTTGATGGTGGATCCATCATCCACCATGATGCATGGAGATGTCTTCCTACCAATCTCAATGATGATAAACAATGGTTTGTTTGATTTCTTCATTCAAAAGGTAAATCATCATTAGTGAAGGTGATCACACCCTTCCCATTTACCCCTTTAGGTTCCTTTTCGGTCTTGGCAGTCAACATCTCATTTGGAGTAGCAGCCATTGATATCTCTACATCTGCCAAGGCCTTTGCCATGGCTTCTCTATGTTTTTGGGATAAGATTAAAAAATCCCAAATGCTATGATTCACTTGAGTTTTCTTCATTTGTTTCATCACTTTGATCCTCTTCTTCTTTGGTTTCTTCCTTAGCAATTTCCTTGCCCTTCTCAACTATTTTATCTTTCTTGGTGGATTTCTCCTTCTCTTTCTCATGGTAAAATCTACAACTCCTTGTACATTCTCACTCCTGCCCTTAAGTGTTTCTCTCTCAACTCTCACTTCCTCTTCTTCTTCATCACTGCTAAAGTTAGTCCAAAAGTTTGGAAGGGTCTTGACTTTAGGGATGTTACCCCATATTTTCGTAACTCTTACTTCTTTGCACCATATGGATAAACTCTCTCTCTCTCCTCACAAGGCTATCAACTCGCTTCCTTTTCCTAGTTCTGCTATCCTTCTTCACCTTAAGTCTTCCGCCTCTTCTAGCCCCTTTTCTAGCAATCCACTTCTTGGCAAAGGCACTTGGTGATGTGGACTTCTTCTTGGTGGAGGTTCTCTCTTCATCTTCCACCTTAACTTTTTCTTTATCTACTTTTTATTGCCCCTCCTCCTCACAGTCATTAGGGCACACAAATTTGGGTTCTAGGCTTTGCATAGCTCCCTTTACTGTAATGTTGATCCATCCACACTTCTTGATAATAATTTAGGCTACCAAAGGAATGGGCTCCTCTTTTGCCCTTTTAATGATCTCTTTCGGCTTTTCTTCATTGGGCTCTTCGACCTTGGGCCTCTTCTTCGTGGCCACCTTTTTAATAGACCCCTCTTGTTGCTTAAGCTTGGACTTCTCCCTTCTTTTGGCTCTCTTAGCCCTGCTAGATCTACTCTCTTCAAAAGAATTCATAACTTGCTCCTCGGTCAAGTCCAATGATGTTGATCATTGGAGGGGGTACCCGATCATAGTTGGGTAATGGATTACTTCTTGTATTGGGCTCTTGCATCTCTAGATTGATAATCTAGCCCTTGTCGATCAAATCTTGGATCTTATGGCGAAGACGAGAGTAATCGTTGGTCTTGTGACTGATCACTTGGTTTACATTCACACTTCTTGTGATGCCTCCAATTCCCTAGAAATGGATTTGGAAGCTCTCTTGGTGATAGCGGCAACAACATCCCTTCGGCTTTTAATCTTGTGAAGATCTTTGACAATGGTCTTCCCAAATGACTAAACTTCATTTGTTGGGCTACTGCTTTTACCTCGACATTCTTCGTGCTAGATCCACCAACTTGGTAGTATTGCCTCTGATTTCTTTTAAGGTTATAGCTATTGCTTCTTTTTTGCTTGGACTCCAAATCTTCTATTTGGTTACATGAATCATACAAGTCTTCAAATGTTTTGATTGGAAAGCCCGTAAATCTATCACTAATGAAGGCATGGGCTCTATTGATCACCATATAGACTTGGTCCTTCTTCACGGGCCTTGTGGTCATCTTGGTAGCTTTGACCCTCCAATAGACTAGGTACTCCAAAAAACTCTCGTTGGGCTTCTAGCGAGTAGTTTCCAAATCCCTGAAGGTTATTGCCAGATGGGTATTATGGCAATACTACTCTACAAACTGATCGAAAAGCTCTTCCTAATCTTTTCGTTTTGGTAGATCAAGTACCATAATACCGCATCATCTTCTAAGGATAGCATGAAGCACCTCAAGATATACTCATTTGACAAAAAGAATGGTGGCCATGACAACAGCATATTACCTCGAATGAGTTTTTGGGTTGCCCTCTTCATTAAACTTGGGCAAGTTTGGTAGGCAAAACATCGAAGGTAAATCACTATCCCCAATGAGCAAGATGTCATCTAGGTCTTGGATCCCTTTCAATCCTTTCTTCTTGAAGAGGGATTAGACCTTCACCATGTCTTTAGCCAACTGCCTAACTGATTCGGGCCCATCTTGGTTGGCCAGGCTTTTCTCCCTATCTTTACCTTGGCTACTCTTACCATCACCTTTAGGCAACAATTTGATTCATGTAATGAGGTCCATTTTGGTGTCTTTCAATGAATTGGCTATCTATTGTTGAGATGTAGTCATGTCAGCTCTCAATTAGACCATTTCTTGGTTATTGTTGTTGGATGTGGTCATTTCAATGACTGGTTCCTATTGTCTTGTTAAACGACCACCTTGTCTAACCCAAGCTATGATGGCTATAAAACAAAGGTGTTAATGCCATGCATGCATACATGTATGCATGATATGATGCATGCTCATACAAGGGTAAAGACACACTTTCAGCCTTTCAAACTTATTTCTCCCACACACGTGAGGTCAAGTCTCTTTTCTTAAGATTTTTGGCCTCATTCCCTAGTCACCATCATAGGATGTGGGAATGTGAGATTCTCTTACCTAATTCTAACATATAAATTGATGTTGGATTCTCCATGATTATCATAATATGGCTTATAAATGTCATGATAACCTTAACTAGTGGCACATGCCCCCATTTTGTTCTTATAGGTGACTTGACATGTGGCATTCCTTCATGGTTCCATGAGGTTTGAGTTAGTGTTATTCTAATCATGGGGAATTTAAATCCATAGACATGCATTTCAAGATGGGTTTCGGATATTCATCCTTTTGAAAATTTCTAGATTTATCTACATGAGCTTGAGTCTCAAGGGTCCAATGGTCTAGGCTCCTTCAAGCGAGAGATGCCCCCTTAGGCCTGTCTCTTTTTATACAAAACCAATGATACATGCTCAAAGGTGGTGACACCCACATGAGTTATCCAAGGGTCGAATGGCACCAAAGACTTCTCATGTCAATGCCACATGGCTAGTTTAGTTAGTTCATGCTCATTGTGTGCAAAAGGTAGTGATGCAAGGGCTCAAAATATCAACATGACGTATTAGAATTTGGTATTCCAATTAGAATCAACTTCTCTTATCCCCAGTGGAGTCGCCACTGTGAAGGGGGCCTTCATCCCACCAAAGTGTTAGCGACCACGACACTATGTCAAAGCCCCCTTCGAGACTTAAGGGAACAAAAATGAGCTATGGTCATGATTGGAGAAATGAAGTCACCACCCAATTATGAATGAAAGGGGACAATCTAATCCCTCGCTTTAGGACCTCAACTATCCTTATCCTTTTAGAGATGGGTTCAGCAAGTTAGGTGCGAGCCATTCACCTCACCCAGATCAAAATCTAGCCTCCACTAGGATATACCAAATTAGAATAAGTCATGTTGCTATATAGTCCACCTAAGTTGTTCATTTTATGCACACATTTCAAGTTTTATCCTCAGTAATCATGTGAGGTGATATTCAATCAACAACAGTTGGATATTCATATAAAGAAAGAGGGAGGAGAATTAAATTACATTTCCTTTCAAACATTGGGGATAAAGGAGAGGATTACATTGCTCTTCGATAGTAAAACGAACTCTATAAAATATTCCATACATTCATCCAGGATAAATCACATATTCGAATATTAAACATAAACAAGCAATTCCTCACAACCATAGGTGAGTCTATTCAATGCCTATCAAGCCTCTGCAAGTATATTCACACATTTATTTATTTGTGTATTCATTCTAAGTAATTGTCCTCACCATCAATGTGAGTCCACCATCACTTCATGTCATCATGCAATAATACTTCTTAACATGGTATATTCAAAATAAAATCAATCAATTAAAATTCAACACAAAGCCATAATATAGGATCATGGCACTTTGACCTAGATTTGATAATTCTATCATGGTAATTCTACTATTGCTATTCTAGCATAATTCATATCAATTTATAGGGAATCATGGCATTTACGGCCTAATTCAATCAGTCAAAATCAAACGAGGCTATTCGAACTCAATCCAAGCACTCAAAGGGTTAAGCAATTCATAAAACCTTCAAACATGCTTCTAAGCATTAAAATAAAACTAAACATACTTATTCTAAATCCATAAAAATTGAGAAGAAATAAGGGAGAAGAGAGAACTACTCTCAAGACGTACCCTTTTCGGGTTTAAAGCAATATAAGATGCTCGAAAATGTTAGACTATAAAAGACTTCTTGAATTCTCAAGTGTGTCTTCAAAAGAGAGAAGAGAGGATTTCTATATGTGTGTTGAAAGTGAGGGGAAGGGCTATTTATATATGAAGGGTTGAGGTTGAAAAAGGAAGAAGAGAAACAAAAAAGGAAGGTTTCTTAAGAAATTTTTTATTTCTAAGTCGGTTGACACTCTGATAGCCAGCCAGCTGTTGGTCAATAGTCGAGCAGTTGTTCCCACTAGACCTTTCTATTTTACAACTTTTTAGTGCAATCTCTTCTGATCTTTGCCTGTTTGATCACGTATAATTTTTTAAGTTCAACTTTGATTTGTGATCCATAAATTTTTATAAAAACTACACATCTGTAGCTTCGCAGCGATATATGATTCATCAACAGATTCTCCTTGGATTGATTTTTGTGATTTTTTGAAATCATGTGTCAATTTTTGAGACTATTGGTCAATGCCTTCTCACCTTTCTCCTTTTAACTTCCAAGGGCATCTCAGTCATTTCCATTGCTCAACGGTCATCTTCATTTCATCAGCGAACCTAAAGAATCCACTATCTACATCCTCCCACACACGTGAGGTTAGGTCTTTTTCCTAGGATTTTGGTCTCATTCACAAGTCATCATCATAGGATGCGGGACTGCGAGATTCTTCCTAATTCTATTATTCAAGTTGATGTTGGATTCTTCATGATTATAATAACATGGATCTCAATGTCATGATAGCTTTAACTCATGGCACATGCCCCATTTTCTTCTCATATGTGATTCAACATTTGGCATTCGTTCATGGCTCTATGAGGTTTGAGTCAATGTTATTCTAATCATATGGAATGTACATCCATGATCATGCATTTCAACATAGGTTTTGGATATTCATCCAATAGAAAATTTCTAGATTCATCCACATAGGCTTGAGTCTCAAGGGTCCAATAGTCTGGGCTCCTTCGAGTGAGAAGTGCCCTCTTGGGTTGATCTCTTTTTATACCAATTCAATGGTACATACTTAAAGGTGGTGGCACCAACGTGAGTTATCTAAGGTAAAATTGAGGCAAAGACTTCTCATCCCAACTCCACATGACTAGTTTAGGTAATTCGTGCTCATTATGTGCAAGGTGAAGTCATGCAAGGACTCAAAATATCAAAGTAACCTATTAGAATTATGTATTCCAATAGGAATCAACCTCTCATACTCCTAGTAGAGTCACCACTATAAACAGGACTTTCATCCCGCCAAAGCGTTTGCAACCATGATACTGTCAAAGCCTCTTCTGAGACTTAAGGGAACACAAACGAGCCATGGTGATTTTTGGAGAGTCGAGGTGCCACCTAATTTTCTGTTGGAAAAATTAATGATGGCAATCTGATCCCTCACTTTGGGACGTAAACTACCCTAATCCTTTTAGAGATATGTTAGGGAAGTTAGGTACAAACCTTCAGCCCATTCGGATGTACGAGGTTATACCAAATAGGAATAGCTTAAGTTCTTACATAGTCCCCTTAAGTGGTTTAATTTATGTACACACTATTCGTTTTATCTTCTTAAAGACATGTAAGGTGATTCCAACCAAGGTAGTTGTATATTCATACAAAGATAGAGGGAGGAGAATAATTACAATTCTTTTCAAACATGGGGGAACGGGAGGTGGATTACATCAATTCTTATTCAACAATAAATGTAAATCTACTTCTAAACACTTTATATATCACATTCATAGCATTCATAGCATTCATTGCATAGTCATGCATGTAATAAATCCAATATAAGCATTCAATTCCAAACTCGATGGATAATGAATTCCTCACCATGAGTCTAGCCTTTAACTACCTAAGATACCCTAAACAAAAGGAAAGCAAAGAAAACTCCACGAACTTGGATCTGCAGCTATCCTTGATTATAGGTGGAACCTTTTTTCTAGTAGCACCATCACTCTTCCTATTTGAGTAGGCTAGTAGTTTTTGAAAGGTGCTTTCTTCACCAAAAGAAGCGGGGCCTAGAAGCGAATGAAAGAAGAAAGTGCTCGCCCATTTTTTTCTGATAGAGGAAAGAGCTTATTTCTCTTCTATGAGATATAATACATGTCTATTAAGCCTCTTTCATGGCATCATTCATATAATCATGCATTTTAAGTGATGGTCCCTCACCTTCAATATGAGTCCACCATCACTTCATGACATCATACATTCATCAAACTCGAATCATAGTAATTAATTAGAATAAATCAATTAAATTATACATAAAGCCATAGACTAAAATCATGGCACTTCTACCTAATTTGATAATTCTATCATGGTAATTCTACCTATTGTTATTCTAGCATAATTCAATTGATAATGGTAATTCTAAATATGGCAATTCTTGTCTAGACATGGCATTTCTAGCCAATCATGGTTATCATGGCAATCATGGCATATTCTAGGCTAATCACGGTTATCATGGCAATCATGGCATATATGGCATATTCTAACCTAATTCGATCAAACATAGCAAATTATACCTATTATAGTCTAACTCAAGCAATCAAAGCAAATCATGTCAATTCTTGCATATTTTATTCATTTCCTAGCCTACTTCAATGCAATTATAAGTATTCCTGGGCCTGATTCTAAGACTTAAGTATTCACAAACAAAATAAACCCCTAAACATGATTCGAATAAAGGAGGGATAGATGACTCACCTTGACAAGCATTTCCATCTTGCAAAAGAAAGGCTTAAACAATTCATAAAACCCTATTCATGCTCCTAAACATCTGAATAAATCCTAAACATGCTAATTCTAAGCATAAGCAAACCTAGACATGCTTATTGGAAAGCAACAAAATAAAAAGAAAAGAGGAGGAAGAAAAGAGAATTGCTCTTAAGAAGTACCCTTTCTAGGTTCAGAGCAATAGAACACCTCAAAAAAATTAGACTGAAAAAGACTCATTGAATTCTCAAGTGTGTCTTCAAGAATGAGAAGAGAAGATTTCTGGATGGGATTGAAAGTGAGGAGAGGGAGTCATTTTATAGTTGAAGGTTGAAATTGGAAAATGAAGCAAAAATAAAAAATGGAAGGTTTTAAACAAAATTCTCCAAGATTAAAAGGAGAACAGTCGGTCAGTTATGGGAGGACCACCAGCCAGCTGTGGACTATCAGCCAGCTATGGGATGGTCATCTACCGCTGGTAGGACAGCTGACCGGCTATCCTACAATTGTCAATCGGTGGTCGCCCATTAAACCCTATGGTTCCTTTAATTTTCAATGCAATCCCCTTCCAACTTTCATCTGTTCGATGGTGGATAACTGTTCAAGTCCAATTTCCTTTTGTGCTCTATAAAATTATGTGAAAACTAGACATCCGTAGTTTTGCAACAGTACATGATCCATCATTAGTTTTTTTTCTAGATTAATTTCTATTATTTTTTAATTTCATGTGTCAGTTTTGAAAGCCTTCAGTCGATTTCTTCTAGACTCTCTTCTTTTTTGCTTCTAAGGCCACTGCGGTCATTTCCATTGCTCAACATTCATCTTTGCTTCATCATTGAGCCTCAACAATCAAGTGCCTACACTCATTAAGTTGGAACTCAAAAGTGCAACTTCGAAAAAAACTAAAGCATAAAAAAATAGAGAAGAAAAATGAACCTACTAAGTTGAAAACCTGAAAAGGTGACTTAGGCAATAGTTAGGATCAAAGATGAATATCTAATGGAGTAGAAGACTGCCACTGAACCTCTATACTTGGATCGAGCCTAACACAATCTAGTCTGATTAATATCTCAGCAATAATCAAGGGAATTATAGTAAAATCGGGTCTCATCTGAGGAATAATTGTCATAAGATGTGGGTCTCCTAGACCATCTGGTAGCAGGCGAAGCCAGTTGGATGCTACCTTGTCCATAATATCAGGCAGAGGAATAATCAAAGAGAACGCCATTCTACCACCTCTAGTGTGCAATACCCATAGTAGAAAAGAAATCAAAAAGTCAAAGAAATTGGCAAGGTCAAACATAGATGTTGTTTTAATGGTGGGTAGAATGATGCTCTCAAAACTTAATAAATAACAACCAAGTATGGCAGTGAATTCCTCATGCAGGGGGTAAAGCTCTTGCCCATGGATATGGAAGACATGGTCGTGGGAATCTCAAAAAATTGTGTAGTCCTTGAGAAAAGGGATGTCAAGCTTCAAATGTTGAAGGAATTTCAAGTTATAGAAACCACTGGACTCTAGTCATTTCCAATCGTCATCCTTCAAAAGCTTTAAGAGAGGCTAAAGAACTTTTAGAGTAGCCTTAAACATGTTGAAAATGTGAAGAGCATCATGGAACGTGAAAGAAAACTAAAAAAAAACACATGAATAAGAATTGAATGTGAAAGAGAAATGAACAGGAATAGTGTTTAAATAGTACAAGAGAAGAAGCAAAAAATGAAGATGGGAGGAGGACCACTGGCAGGCAATGGATGGACTATTGGTAGGCAGCTCCACCATCAGCCTGTAGTGGTAGGACAACTGACCAGTAGCTAACGACAGGCCAATGGTGGTTAGGGCAAAATGGCCCTCCGATATCATTTTTCATGTGATTTGACTTCTGATTTGCGTATCAAAGACTAGTCTCGAGTGTGCTCAATTTCTCACTCCAAACAAACATTCTCCTAACAACTAATCTAATCCAGGAAATAAGCATATAGTTAGAAGAACTATTAAGATATAAATCATGCATACATGAAGTAATAGAATATTGTCTTACCTGATACTGATGAGACATCTGTAAGACATATCCATGTGAAGCATATTGCATTCAAAAAATGCGCTCCTTGAAAGTTCATGGTACCTGCATTGCATTACATTTTTATGACTAAAAGAAATTTGAAAAGTAGTAAGAAATTTAAAGAAGACATAGTCAGAAGACTTACCAGAGTGATATTTTGAGGAATGAAAGGAATAGGCATGCTCAGATCCTTAGTGATCACATGGCTAATGATCTGTTTGTTGGCATCCTAGGTGTAGACTACATTGCTAGGGAAGGTTTGGAGATCAACAATCACGTGACTAGCTAGAATAGTTGGAGGAATTGAAGGTGGATGAGGTTGTTCAATAGTAGCGATTAACAAGGCAGAGGTGCCTATACCATAAGAGGAAACTCTTGACCTCTTCCCTCAACAAGCGAAAGAACGGTTAGAAGAGCCATGACCAGTATCGATAGAAGACTGAGGAATCTCATCAATGGTGTAACCATGTCTAGTGTAGAGTAATGTGACTCGAGCCCACTCCGTATAAAAGATCGTTATCTCAGAAAACTCAATCTATCTCAAAAGAATCCCAACCGTATAATCCGTCACCTCAGGCCCTATGGCTAAATCGCTAGAGTCTATCACCAGAACCAGTGGTGGAGAAGGAAACTAGCAGTTGTCTAGACCCTTATATTAGTCGCAGACACTATCTCCTAGATACCATGTCATGTTGTCTAGGCATGAAAGTAAAATGCAATAGTTGATGTATGGAACAGCGACCCTCATAGCACTTGACCAATTCTCAATGGGTTCCCACCATTTAGAATGAATCTGTAAGATAAAATATGGTAAGAATATGATAATCATGAAATGAATGAAAACTAATTTCTATGTTTTTACCTTGCTCTAGGTCATCTATGAATATAATCATAGAAGAAATCTAACTCGTGAGACCTCTTGAGCTTCGCACGAGGTGTAACCCATCTCTTCATCCTAGGAAAAGAAAAGTCTTGACAAGCAAGAAGCAGTGATGTAAGAATACCCAACTCATATGCCCACATCTGTCATGAGTAAGATAGAATAAAAAATAATCAATACGAAGGAAACACAAATGTGTAAAAGAGGAGAAGTTACCTTAATCAATGGAGTAACACTACAAGAATTTTTCATATATTTGTCACTTTGTATTTTTTTTGATTTGGCGGTTTTTTAAAAAAGTGAGAAATATAATATTACTATAAAGTCAAACCCACATTTTGTTCATACTTGTCACTCATTGTTTTGACTATATTATATATTTCTCACAATTTTAGATAGTGCCAA
The DNA here is from genome assembly GCA_013180625.2 of Boswellia sacra. Lineage (NCBI taxonomy): Eukaryota > Viridiplantae > Streptophyta > Magnoliopsida > Sapindales > Burseraceae > Boswellia > Boswellia sacra. The sequence continues at coordinate 21,319 of SNVD02013763.1, forward strand.
GTATGTAGACAAGCATGTACAGTAACAAAACTTTTTGTCTTGCTCCGTATTATAAAGTATTTGAAAATTTATAGAATGTATGGATTCTTATGTAATTTGCAGGGACAATTTTGATAAGTCTTAATAGATAGGGATTTTCTTGAAATTTAATAAACTATATAAAGAAAGAAATGATTTCTATTAACCCTAATTCCTAATAGTTTCACTTGGGTCATCCTCTCTGCTTTCAGTTTGGTCTTCATCATCTTCTTCTTCTCTGAATTCGTGTTTTTTTGCCTTCAAATTCTCAAGTTCTCAAGTTGAAAACGATCCAATAGAAAAAGCTGTGAAATACGGCATATCCTAGAGAACCTGGGAAAATTTTCAAGGAAAAAAATGCTTTCTGCAAGGGAGAGCAGGTGGAGATAGAATTACTGAAGATACACCTCAACATGAATCTCACCTCAACATGGATCTCTTCTGGGGAATGTTGCAGAGCGTGAACCTGTATATCTCAAGCTGGATGGCCATGTTCGAAGACTTTCCTCCGAGCGTGAACCTGTATATCTCAGTCATTCAGAAGTTTCTGGGTCTTCCTCAGTGTGGAAATGGGTATCAAATTAGTGTTATTTCTTTGTCCATATTAATACCGTATTTTAATCTTTTCACGGTTCTATTTTGCTAAATCAGTGAGAGAAACATCACAGATTCATTTTACAAGGCTTTTGTTTGCTTAATTTTATGTCTGATTGCTTGGGTTATTATGGAATAAGCCCTCTGTAAATTAATGTTGCAGCCATAATACTTATGATTGTGTTCAGAAGCTTAGGGCTTTTCACACTATCAAATTTGGTTTAATTCAAGCTTAAGTTCCTTCTCCGTAAGAATATCACGCTAAGTTTTGTTTTACTAAGAAATTGGTGGAAAATGGCGGATGGTTCTGGGCTTGCTTTGCTTTCAATTAAACTATCATCCATATTTCTTGGTCTTGTCTATTTTCAATTTCTATAATATTTGAAGTTAGATAGATATCTTCTTTTTAGGATGCATATGTAGAACTGATGTTTGAGGATTTTGCGTTGTGGGTAAAAGAATTGGAAGTAGAACTTGAAACCACAAGGGATAATTGCAAAGATAACATGCAGCAAGCAGTTTCAAATGAAAAAGAGAGATTTACATAAATGCAGTGGGATGTGGAGGAACTTCGGAAGCAATGCTTTGAGATAGAAATGAAATTGAAGCATGAACAAGTTTGTTTTCAAATGTAAATATATTTTATACTGAAACACTAGTATCAGTTATTTATAAGCTTTATTAAAATGATGTCCCGCACATGTTCCAGGCTGAAAGGGCTCGTCTTGAGTCATCAAAAACATCAACCATTCAGGAGAATGAAATGTTACTGCGTCAGTTGGATGCTACTAGGGAACAACTTGAGAACTTGCATATAAGTTTTTTGGCCTTCAAATTCTGTCATTTCGAGTATGAGAAAAGTTTTCATCGGTTAATATTATTAGTTCAAGTCCTACTTCAGTTTTGGGTTCTAGTATCGGATCTCCAAACAAAAGTGTTGTGATGGAGTCTAATGGGAATTTGGGTCCTAAGATCGTGACTGGTCCTGCTGGTTATGTTCTTGAAGATGTTCCTCATTTGACTGATTATATTCTCGATATTCCTGTAAGCTTTTTATTTCTCTTCACCTATGTGCGTGTGTGTGTTCTTTTTTTTTTATTAATAAATTTACTAACTCTTAAGTTTAGTTTCTTATTGAAAATGGTAGAAAAATAGAAAGTGGGAACATTTTCTGATTACTTTTTTATCCTTCTCATTTTTCGATTTCAAGCAACAGACGTTGACGATCGCTTTTGCATGATCAATATATTTGAAGATATTTTTTGATCTAATAAAGTTACTGCTTTTAAAGTTTGTGGTTAAAACATTACCCTTTTTTTAAATCCCAAATTGTATCTGCTTGTTTCCCTTGAAGTTGAGATGTAGACTAATTTGTCAGCTTTGTTGATTTTTTTTTTTGGGCTGATTTTTGTTTACTGTTTTGTTGTTTGGTTCTATAATATAATTATTTTTATTGTTGATTTGACAGACATATTCCAACCCACCGCAAGTTTATTTCCAATCTGTGGTTCTTTGCCTGATCATGCTTGAAGCTTGTCAAGGATAAGCTAACAAGCTCCTGAAATAGACCAAAAGCAAAATCAGAACAAGAGAAGAGAACAAACTTTTAGTTTTTCCTTCTGTAGGTACGCAAGTTTAGCAAACATTGTAGGAGTTGTGACAAATGTGTTGATGGTTTTGATCATCATTGTCAGGTGAGTTTTAAATGTTTATTCTTGTTAGTCACTGGTTTGGTGTAGTCTCAACTCCTCCTGGTATTGGCTATATGGGAAATGATGTGGAAGTGACTATATAGCTTAGGAATTGCAATCAGTGTGCCACAATTGAGCGTGCAGCCTTAGTTGGTTCATTAATATGTGATCTCAACACACTGTTGTGCTACATGTCCTGTCATGCAGGCTCAAAAAATTAAGTTATTTACAGCTGTTGTTTCTTTTAACTTATTTTTCCTTATTATTGGGTATGATATAAGATACCTGCATTTATGTTGCAGTGGCTGAATAATTGTGTGGGAAGAAAAAACTATATCACCTTTGTGTGCCTTATGGCTGCAAGTCTGCTATGGGTAAGTTTTAGAGCATATGTTTTCTAACTTTCTTATTCTGTTTGGATTAAGCAACGTTTTGCTCAATTCATAATCCTTTAGTCCATACAAGTATCAATTTGATTGACCTGTGCATGTATATCAGCTTGTTGTTGAATTTGGAGTTGGTGTTGCTGTCCTTGTCTGATGCTTTGTTGATAAGAAAGGCATAGAAAATCATATAACTGAGAGGCTCGGAGTTGGATTCTCTCTTCCTCCCTTTGCTCTCTTCCTCCCTTTGCTACTGTGGTGGTAGGAAGAGATTGTTCCTGAGCTGTTCTCACTAATATGTTTGAGCTATAATATTGGAGAGAGTAAGCCCAAGATGACAAGAATTGGATAAAGTTTGTATTTTTAAGATTATTTTATTTTATTTTATTTTTTATGATTGAAATTATATCAATGTCTTCATGATATTTGTAGCGGGCGAGCAACCAGCTTCTGTTGCCCCGAATCAAGCAAATGGAACTATAGGCTGGGAATTGGCACTCGTTACCACTCCCAGTTCAAATGAGAAAGTAGCTGCTGCAAGCAAATTGGTAATGCTGATTCTTTGATTTACCCATAGATTGTTCTTTGGTTTTTGTTTCCCGTTTAAATGTTAACAGGCCCAAAACCTTCTTCGACCCTTCATCTTGTTTTAATCTTGCCTTTAGCCTTTTCGTAAAATAATTTTGATAAAACTCTACCAAATCTTAATAGTTTTGAATTTGTTATGACATGGTTTTGCTTCAAAATAGGGGCATGAAAATGAAAGAGAGAAACTTATTATGGAGCATGAAGCAATCATAAAAGAGCAGGCATCTTTGGAGAATCAATTAGCGTCACTGAGAATGTAGATTAATGGTCTCACTTTGGAAGTAGAAGAGCAAAAGAAGAAGGTAAACATCAATACCTGAATTGTCAAGCTTTGTAGTTTAAAACTAACTGCAATAGATATTCTTGTTGTAGGTTGCTGTCACACGGAATAATCATGATCAGGCACAATTTGAGCTCAATTCAATTCGTTTAAAGATGAAGGAATGTGATTCCCAAATTCTTAACATTGTAAAGAAGCAGCAGAAACTTCAACATAAACTCAGTGACATGAAACTTGAGAGGAAGAAGTTAGAAAATGAGGTAAATTTGCTTATTATCTTATACACATTTCTACTATAGAACCAGTTGTTATTATACCTTTTTCATCAACATTTATATACCCTAAATTAAGGTCATGGTACTATAGTTTTCTATGACCTTAGTGGTGATTGCTTTTGCCTTTGTCTTTTTATTTTCCTCATGAAGCCTGGAGAAAAGGGTCAACAAGAAGGTTATGGCAATGTTTGAGAAAGCAGAAGATGAGTACAATGATTTGATTTCCAAGAAAAACATTATTGAGGTTTGTATACACTATCTTGTGAACATTGCTCTACCTTCTCCTTGCAAATGCTAATTTTACCTTTGTCTAGAATGACAAGTCTAAAATCAAGAAGGTGATTGAAGAACTTGATGAGACGAAGAAGGAAACACTAAAAGTCACTTGGGTCAAAGATAACAAGTAAGATTGTTTGTGCCACCTATCTCCTTCCTATTTGGTATTTTTTTTTTTGATCATTCATAGTATCCATTTTTCTAATGGTTCTTGATTTGACAGAGGTCAATTCCATTTAATAACATTCTTAATCTTCACTTTCTTGAGGGACTTTGGATCCATCTTTTCTACCCTATTACCCAGTACGATGGCAAAGCTAGAACCTCTTGAAGGTTGCAGCTTCCTAGACGGCCTAGAAGTTCGTGTTGCCTTTGGCAGTGTTTGGAAACAGTTCTTGTCAGAACTGATTGGAGGTCAAAGATCTCTTCTGGCACTTTCTTTGATCTTGGCATTGCTTCTCCTCAAGCCAGCTCCTCTTTATATACCGGATGAGGTGCTATTAACTTTCATTTGCTCTCTTGTTTTTCACACCCATACATTTTGAGTAACAAGTTATGGGATGGATCTGGGAGTTATGACTCTTAAGTTGGTTGACAGGTTGATGCAGCTCTCGATTTGAACCACACTCAAAACATAGGAAGGATGGTCAAGTCTCACTTTCCACATTACAATTCTCTTTTTGGTTTATTATAAGATTTTAGTAGGGTTTCTTTTCATTCTCTTTTTTATTTTAATTTTTAGTCTCTCTTTATGTAATTAAGGAAAGGTAGATTTAGTTAAAAAGTCACAATATTGAATCAAATAAAACTTTTAGGCCACTGGAATAAGAGTAACCTTTAGATATTGATGTTAAAAAGTTACAATATTGATGTCTATTGTTCACCTAAACATCCTCATTTTTAAGCGCATATTGATGTTCACCATATTGATGTTCTCGGTTTCCTTCCTCCACACCAGCCTCTCTCAACCTCGCCAGCTCCTCTCTCGCCCCAAGACTCCTCTAAATGACACCGTCTTCCTCAACCCCCTCCTCTCCGATTTTGATGACTTTGTTTCCTCCAACAACAATGAAACGAGGCTGGAAGAGGCCTCAAGAGAACCTAGTAATGGAACATGTGGTTCTTTTGATAACATACTATGTGATCTCTGCTTTTATGTTTAAATACTGATTGAAACACTCTGCATGTTAGGAAGGAAAGAAATTATTTCAGAATTTAAAGCCTTGGTTTCCTCATGTCCTGAGGAAATGAGTTCTATGCAAAGTCAATTAAGTAAGTACAAAGAGACTGCTCTTGATATTCACTCTGTATGGGCAGATATGCAGTCTCTTTCTAATGTTCTTAATCAGAAGGTGGGTGAAATTAAATATGTTGTCTTTCCTTACTACATATTCTTGGATTTAGTTGGACTTAAAGCTTCATTTATTTATTTTAACAGGCAAAAGAGTGTGAAACTTTATATGCAAGATCAGCTGACGAAGTTGCTGAGATACATAAGTTGCAAGCTATGGTATAGAATTTTTTTTATTTGATTATATTCAAGACAAATATATTTGAAACATAATTGTAGTGATCTGTTAAATACGTTGTTAAGAATCTTATAGCTAGTGGCTAACATTTTCCTGCTGTTTATAATATTTTTGATCTGAGCAACTTTCTTAAATGTACCTTTTTCAATGTATGTACCCTTCTGTTCTAGCTATGATATCTGCCTTCTTAGTGAAGTGACTGTTATTGTAGAAATAACTGATGGAATTTAAAAAAAAAATAGAGGAAGTAATTTTAGGTTGAATGAACAGTGTAAAAGTTACGTAATGTAAAATGAAAGGGAAGGGGAAATATGACCATCAAATGCTTTAAAGACAATATTTCTGTTGATAGAGTTATGAGATGGGGGCAGATAGTAAGAAGAAGTGAAAATTGAATTATGACTGTCATTCAATGTTAGATTAGCTTGTGTGCATAGGTAGAGTCTTTCTGTACTTGACCAACCTTGGGCTTAGGTTCAAATCATTATTATTCTTGCACTGTTTAATTGTTTCTGGAATTAAGGAAATTGTTGGCATTGTGCTATTACACAATCTCATATTGTTAGTTTTCATTAAATGAAAAAAAGTATAGTATGTTGAAGGCATACAACTAAGGCATAATGCTTAATTAATTATTTATTTATTTTAAAACTATACCTTCCATTCTCTCTTTCTAATGTGGAAAGAAAAATTTCAATAACGCAGTCATGAGTAAATGTTTTAAATGAGATTTATTCAGGTTTGACTTTTTAAGTGGAAATTTTCATGGAATTGACTAAGAGAGTAAGGAGATCAAGCAATCTAGTGCTTCAGTTTGTGTGAACCAATTTATCCTTGATGTCACATAAAAAAAGCTATGTTTTTGGACTCAAATGTTTCGTTTATGGAAAATCTGTGGTGACTTTATTTATCTCAAGGGTGGTCTTATATCCTTTCCAGTGACTTTTCTTTCCCGATCTTGGGCCTCTAAAGCACTGTATGTGAGATAGTTATACCATCAAAAAATATATAAGGAAAAATTTGTGAAGGATGGTTTCACACATGCTAAGAATGTGAGAGAGCAGAGTTTAGCAACTGCTGGCAAAATTTGTGGTGGTTATGATCTGTTCAAGGAGTTGAATCCTGGAGATGTGGATGCCTGGCTCATCGTCGATATTTTGTGTCTAGATCATATGCATGGGTTAGCTTATTTATTGTTATTCGTTGAGTAATAATATAGCAGTTAATTTTATTTTAATATGTTTTCCAAAAGTTTCTTTCCTCTCTTTTTTCATTTTGCTATTAATAACTCTCTAGCTTGTGTTATCTTTCCACTTAAAGGTGGAGTCTCTCATAGTGAATTTGATCTTGGATTGCATAACCAAAACATGGAATTTTGTTCCCTCAAACCAACTTTTAGGATCCAAAATCATTGTCCCATTTTTCTGAACCATTTTTAAGGATTTAAATAGTACTATTAAAATTTTTACTAAGGATCAGCATATCATTTCATTAATAGTTTAAATATCTTTTTTTTATTTTTTCCCTAATAATGGTCCAGATAACTTGTGACTGATTCCTCTTTAGTCCTTGCTTTTATCTATCTACATTATTCTTTGGCGCAGGTTCAAGATTTAACAAGTAGTAATTTGGAGTTGAAGTTGATTTTGGATATGTACAGACGTGAATCCACAGATTCGAGGTTAGAGAACCTACATCAAAAAGCTTTTTCCTTTTAGCTATGATGAAATATATACATTTTCAAATTTGGTAGATCGTATTTTCTTGAGTCTTTCTTTTGTTACATATTTGGTTTGTTCTATGCTGGAAGTTAAATTTGAATCCAGTTGCACAAAGAACATTTTGTTTTCTTTATATATAGTATATTATTATTATTATTATTTTAAATTCTTTTACCCATTTGCTATTGATTCTGGCCTGGATTTTTTTCTTATTGGGATATGGCACTGGATCCTGCATTTATTACTCTAGTGTTTTTGCCAATTCAACTAGCTTTATTGTTTTGAGTGTCAGAGGATTTAGGAGCTACAGATGTTTGTTGTGCATCTCCAAATGAAATTTGATTTCATTTTTCAACTATAGTCTCTGCTCATATAAAGAGATCCATCTTGTGTTGCAGGTAGCATCCATGGGGTTGGACCCTGGAAAACATTTGGGCAAAGAAATAGCATTCTTGGAGTCCTATTTGCACAAGCTGAAAGAGTATGAAAAAAATTTCTCTTTTGTTCCTTTTTGTTATTTCTATTTTTATTTTTATTTTTTTTTGCCGTGTAGTTTTACATATTCCAAGCATAACTGTAATCTTATTCTGTTTATTTAATCATGACTTTACAGGGTGTATGGGATAAATGTCTGTGGTGACAGAGGGGAATATGAAACATTGACACTTGATTACCCACTCTTTCTTGTAAGTTCCTCCTGTGACCCCTTTACAAATAAATTAATTTTTTTAATTATTCTTCACCATCAATTTCTTCTTTATTATTTGATTTTCTTATGAAAAAACCATGGGGTTGGTGATAAGGTGGGGGTTTTTTTTGCCGTGTAGTTTTATATAGGGTGTTAATGCTAGCAGCTTGGTTTGTGCCACCCCAACAGTCTGGCTGCAGCAGACTGGAAAGGAATGTATCTTTGCCTCTATCAATATAGAAGCCTTACCTTAATCCTTCTTATTCCTGTTTCCTCCATTATTAATAGAGAGCAAGGTCTTACAGTAGTAAAATAACAAATTATTGAAAATGTTAGTTTCTTATTTACTTTGGTGATTTTTATATCTTCTGTGTTTAACTTCTTTTTCAAACATTTATCTTCTTGTTAGCTTAGCCTTTGTTTATTACCCTTCAATTACGGCCCTCAAATTATTGCATTTTGCTGCTTAAATCTGAATTCTTTGCAATTATTCTTTAAGTCATGCAACATGACTAAAAATCTATTTAATTTTTTTGATGAAATGGTCTTACTTTGATCTTATTTTGCATATATTATCTTGAATTAGTAGATGTTGCTAGATGTGAAGTATGGAAAATGAAGAGAAAGGAAAATATTTTAAAATTATCATTAGCATCTTTAAAAAATTAAAGAGAAAACTGTAAAGTGGAGAAGGGAAAAGATAGTGTAGCCATTGGAGGACTGATAAATGTTAAATTTAAAGAAAGATTCTCAAACAATGAAATACCTGTAGATATGATAGAAGCCATAAGTTAGGAAGGAAACGTGTGTGGTAAGAATGTTGAAAGTATACATTTGTAATGTCTCTAATGTGTCTATGATCTCTTCAATTTTTACCTTATTCCCTGTGCATGTATATTGGCATACTCACACACTGTCTTACCCCTTAACTTTCAATTATTATAGATAATAATACAAGTTCAAGCTTCAAGCCATCTCCCAAATGCCAACTTTTGACATTTCTTTTATGGATTCTTGCTGAATTCTTCTTTTTACCATCAATCATTTTCAGTTTTTTCTGATGAATACATCTCTATTTTCTGAATTTAATTATGGTCTTGCATCTTTCAAGCATCACTAAAGATATTAAAAGTTGAGGATAAATTATTCAAAGGATGGGGTGGTGAGAATGCATATCATGTCAGCGGGTTCCGCTACTTACTCGTGGATGGTGATAGAAATATATCCAAGGCTTCTCCATCGGGAAAGGTAACTACCCTCACCAAAGTGAAGTGCACTACTGCAATTTTTCCTTCTACAAATAGTTTTCAGGCTTATCGTATAAGATTTTATCCATGCCATGTCCTCTAGCTGGATGAATAACAACATTTTCGAGCAACTTCAAATTTAAATTCTTTTGAATCATTATTTGGTTTGACATGAATTTAATCTCATGTACTGTGTTGGTACTTGTTCGTTTGAATTTGCTTTGTTGTGTTGTACTCGTTTGACAATGAAGCAAGTACATCAAATTTTAGTAAAAGATTTTGAAGAACAACTTCAGTAATGAACTTTAAATAACAAACTATAGATGTTTTGTCTGTAACTAATATTTTTGGTGCAATATAGTTAATAAGAATATTTGGTTCTTTTAGATTACTAGTATGCATATCCTCATATATTTCTTAGCCTAGATTTCAATTATTATGGAGTTCATGTGATTTTGAAGGTGGATCAGTTGATGTTAAAATCTTAAATGTGGTAGACTATGCATTTTATAGTTTGATTTCTGATCAAGTGCATGCTGCCATGTTACTCAACACATGTCTCACTTGCTCTTTGGCTACAATACTTCATACTTCTCTCGATGAACTGTCTGCCCGATTCTGTGTTGCCTCAGTTGTTGCTGCTTCAGAAGATCTGCACTAGATCTAATGTCTAGAATTAGTTTTCCAATCTTCCCCGTCCTGCATTCTCTGATTATGTTATGCAGCTCTATTATAGTTGTTAGACTTCTTTCTAAAATTCTTGTTATGTTCTGATTTCAGAAAGGTGCTCTCTTCAGAAGTGTATCCCCTGATGTCTTAATGATGGATCAAAAAGGATATTGAAAGGTCGATAATGCATAATACCTGTGCTGCCTTATATAAAATTGAATTCGTTAACTTGTCACTGGTTTATGCTTATAGATAAGTTTTTTAGCAAATTTTGTTTTGTTACTGTAGTTAGTAAACTTCAGATTTGGGAAAGACTTAACTGGCGACAGCTCATTTCACTGTTTGTGGAATGACGAACTATTTAGCCCCAAAGATAGTGCAGGGAAAGGGCTTAATACATGTTTTGTGCATGTTGTAGATTCTGATTTTTCTTTTTATGGGTGATGAGGGTTGATTTCTGCTACCCTATGATATTGGAAGTTGTAAATTTTATCTCATGATATGATTATTCACAGATTGTTCTCATGTGGGACAAATAAAGAAGGAGAGTCATACTTAGTGGAATGGAATGAAAGTGAGGAGCAGTCAAGCGCACATATGTTGGTCTTGGGAAGCTATCTGTAGGGGTCATGCAATTTGATACAACGAAAAATAGGTTTTTAGCTACTGGTGATGAGTTCACCATCAAATTTTGGGACATGGACAATGTTAATATGTTGACAAGTATAGAGGCAGATGGTGGATTACCGATAATTATTTAATACAGACAAACCTTAGTTGTTTTAGTTTGATGCAATTGAGTCTGCCAGCTAACTATCTTGGTCTTGTAAATGTGCAGGATTCACCTTGCATTTAACAAAGAAGGAATTCTATTAGCTGTCTCAACTAGCAACAATGGTGTTAAAATTCTAGCAAATACTAATGGAATCAGGCTGCTACGCACAGTGGAGAATCGTGGATTTGGTACTTCTAGAGTTGCTGCTGCAGCTGTTCTTAAGGTAAAGGTAAAGTTTTTATGTTGACCTGCTTGTTGATAAATGTTTTCCTAAATGCATAATGTCTATACAGGCTCCTGCAATATTTGGTTCAGTAAATATAGGTGTTGCAACAAGCATTGCAGATCGAGTTACTCTAGTAGCTGCAGCAGCAATTGTTGGAATGGTGAGTGTTGACGTCTTTGCCATGGATAATTCTGATTTTGAGTGTAGCTTAGACTTACTGTCATAGCAATGCAAATTTTTTATTGAATACAGATGGGGATACACTTGACATGAAAAAGGAATTTTGTGTAAAATGATCTAATTTTTTTCCCTTTGGCTTCTGCAGAACAATGATACTAGAAGTTTGGCTGATGTGAAACCCAAAATCACTGATGAGTCTGTGGAAAAGTCAAGGATCTGGAAACTGACAGAAATCAATGAAACATCACAGTGCCGATCTCTTAGGCTTCTGGATAATTTACAACCAATGAGGGTATGGTACTTGCTTTGGAGTGCTCACTGGAAAATACAATAAGAGAATTATACCACCTGACAATCGATTTGCATTGAAAAATTACAAAGTAATTAGATGGATTTGATACACTTAAGTTGTTATAATCCATTGTTATTCTTTGCTCTTATTGGTGCAAATTACCGACTACATGAATTACAAAGTTGCTAATTAATTGGTATTGTGTAGTATACTTGTTTGTTATATGGATTCTTGATATATGATAAAGTGTGATTGATTCGATGATTGATGCTTGTTTTTTGAGAATTTTGTTTAATGTGACAAATGATACAGATTATGAATTTCTGAAATTTTTTAAATATATATATATATATATATATATATATATATATATATAATACTTGGCTGATTACTAACTGCCAAGTATATATATTTTTTTATTTTTAAAACTATTTATACTTGGCGGTCAAAAACCGTCAAGTATAGTTAAGTGCATATTTGGCGGTTAAAAACTGTCAAGTATATATTTTTTTAATTTTTTAAAACTATTTATACTTGGCGGTCAAGGTGCATATTTGACGGTTAAAAACTGTCAAATATATATTTTTTTAATTTTTTAAAACTATTTATACTTGGCGGTCTTTGACCGCCAAGTATAGTAAGATGTATATTTGGCGGTGCCATTAGTGGCGCTTTCAAGACTGCCAAATATATACATAGTTGACGGTTTTTGACCGCCAAATATGGTCATTTTTCTTGTAGTGCAAAACTAGTAATTGTGGTGATTCCTCAATATGTGCAGTCTAAACCAAATAACAACTAGCTAAGAATAGCACAGCTGCAGTCAAATGTCCTTACTCGATCAATATCTTAGAGGCTAGGAAGCAGAGTCAAGAAGGTGGTGTCTGACGTATTGATGAAGAGCGTCGAACCAACTAGATACATGATGAAGCTTTGTGCATATTGATCTACCTCGACCGGAGTCAGATTCAATCTTCTCTTTCAATACATGAATAAAGAATTGTACAGAATTGCAACATTGTTGATCTTCACATCATAACCAAGGAGTTGATGGACCAACTTTCGTTGATCTCTCAACTTTTTGATACAAGAATCAATGGGCAAAACCCTCCCACTGCATGGAAGGCCAATCAATGTAGCAACATCAAATGGTGTAATAGTCATCTTGCTAATCGAAAGATTAAAAGTGAGTCGTGTCCATCCACCTTTTACATAGAGTGGCTAGTGCTCAACAATCGGTGTGTCAAGAGACACGTGAAAAAGAAGTGATGAACTTTTAGAAGCTGGTAGTAGTAATCCTATTCCTAAGAACCTTATTTCCTATCTCTAAGAACCAGCTGTTGGCTCTAGAAAATGACCGGCACATTTTGTTCTCATAGAAGTCCTCAAATGAGAAATTGAAAGTCTTTACATAAATACATGCCTAGAAAATTCCAAGAAAATGAAAAAACAAAAAATGAAGAAGAATACATACCTAGTTGATCATGTGGGATGTGGGAATCCATGTCATAGATAACGGGCACCTCTTGGTCTTTTGGAAGACCTCTCAATATTGATCTCCAGATCGGATAGGTCTCATTCAAGTGAAGATGGACCAGATGACCAGCCATTAGAAAGAGGAATTCGAGACAGATGCATAGGAAAAACCAGAGGCAAATTGGATGAGAAACAAAGAAATGGCATGGGAATGAAGTTCAAGCAGATGAAGGGTCAATTTATAGAAACTTTACCGTAAGCGGTTGCCGGTCGACCACAGGTTGGTGGTCCTACAACTGGATAAAAGAGTAAAAGGCCAAGAAAAAAAAAGAAAGAAAGAGAAGAAATGAAAAGAAAAAATGAGAAAGAAAGAGAAAAAAAGAAAAAGGAAAAGAAAGAGAGAGAAAAAATAAGAGAAAGAGAGAAAAGAAAGAGAAAGAAGAGAGAAAAAAAGAAGGGAAAGGAAGAAAGAAGAAAGACAAGAAGAATAAAAGAAAGAGAAAGAAAAAAGAAAAGAAAGAGAAATAATGAAGAAAAGAGAGAGCAAAAGAAAAAAGAAGAAGGAGAAAAAGGAAAGAAGAGAAAGAAAGGGAGAGAAAAGAGAAAAAGAGAAAGAAAAAAGAAGGGAGAGAAAGAAAAAGAAAGAGATGAAAGAAAAGAAAAGAAAAGAAGAAAAAAGAAGAAAATCGCATCAATGCAAAGTCTGAAGAATTTTCAAACAGAATCGATGGCAAGCACTTGGCCATGGCAATAGCTTAGCAACTCATAAGCAAAGTTGAGTAACATCAGTCGATGGAATCTCCGATCGAAATCACATGGAAAAATTCCTACAGAGAGTAGAAAGCAGTCTGTTGAAGAACACATCGAATGAGGTAAACTTTGAATTGATTTGAAATTATCCAGAGTGTTTGATATTTTACAGGAACTTGCAAAAAACAATGAAGAAATCCTTAATGAGTTTAAGAACCAACAACATGATAAGAATTCCCTAGTGGAGGATGTAAAATCTTATGATTCCTTAATGAAAAATACTCAATCGAAGGCATTAAGAGTGAAAGGATAAAGGCCAAAAAGATGCAATATTATAGAATTCTCCCCATTGAGTTTGAAGAAATCAAGAAATGAAGAGTAGAAGTAAGAAGGGCATGAAACCCAATAAGTGCAACATCTGAAGAGATAAATAATGAAGAATATTTGGCTGAAGGCATGAAGAAAGAAAGGTTTAAAGATCGTGAAATAGTGTATGATAGATGTTTTCCTAGTGGGCATGCATTAGAAGAAACCCTAGAAAGTAGATGAACTTAAAAGTATTTTAAGCCGTTAGAATAGACACAAGCCCTAAGAAGAGGCACACTAAAGAGTGTTTAAAAACCCTAAAAAGTAGGTGCACTTAAAGTGTTTTAAGCCTTTAGATAGGCACAAACTCTAAGATGAGGTGTATTGAAGACTTTTTAAAAACCTTAGAAAGTAGGTGCACTTAAGAGTGTTTTAAGCCCTCAGAATAGGCGCATTGAAGAGTGCTAACAAACCCTAAAAAGTAGGTACACTTAATAATATTGCAACTTAGCATAATAAGGATGCACCTGTCTATACCAGAAGAGTGCACATCATGCATCATGAAGATGCATTTCGTGCATTAGAATAATGTATTTGTCTGCACTAGAAGAGTGCATATCACGCATTAGAAGGATGCATTTGATCGCATTAGAAAAGTGCATATTACGCATCATAAGGATGCACTTCATGTGTAGAAGGATGCTAATTAGCCCTTAAGTGGGCACACCTTTTTTGCAAGATTTGAAGAGGGGAGTAGATGATGAAAGGCCTGACCGAAAGTAAATAAAGGCAAAGATGCCAAGATAAGAAAAGGGAAGACAAAGAAAGAATACTTTGTCAGTCTTTGTGTCTCGTAAACCTCACCAAAGTAGGGGGTAAGTTATAGACACTAGACTTTTAGGCTTGAGGATGAAGCACGAATTAGTGTTTAGCAATGAAAATTACTAGATTGCCCTTGGAATGAAAAGAGAAGTGAACCAAGGTAAAGAGTCAAAAAGCTTTGAAAACTAACACGTGACTTTGGAAAATCACATAATTTAATCCAAAAGGAATCTAATGATGAGTCATATATCATTGCGAGTCTACGGATATCTAGTTTTTACAAAAATTTATGAATTGCAAATCAAAGTTGAACTCGAAGAGTTACTCACGATCAAATGGCCAAAAATTAGAAGGGACTATATTGAAAAAATGAGAAATTGAAGGGTTCGATGGGCCACCACCAGCTAGCAGTGGGAGAACAGCTGGTCGATTATGCTACCATTGACCGACAGCCCTTCCACAGTTAGTGAGTCAGTTGTCGCATGATCGACCAATGGTTCTCTCATAGTCGACTGGCACTTCCACCATTAATTTTGGAAAATTTTGTTTAAAACCCTTCTTTTCTTTTGTTTTTTTGCTTCCTTTCTCAACTCACACCCTCTCCTATATAAACAACCCCTTGACTCACTTCTCAAGACATCCAGAAATCCCCTCTCTCTCTCTCTTTCTCTCTCTAAGATAAACTTGAGAATTCAGGGAGTCCTTTCTAGCTTAAAGTTTTGGGTATTTTGTATTGTTCTAAACCTAGAATGGGCACGTCCCGAGAGCATTTCTCTCTTCTCTCTCCTATTTTTTAATTTATTTTTCTTGCTTAGAATTAAGCATGATTAGTTTTTTTCCTTAGAATAAGCATGTTTAATTTTTTATTTTGATGCTTAGAAGCATGTTTAGGGTTTTTATGATTTGTTTTAACCCTTTCGCTATTTTACAAGTTGGATAAGCATGTCAAAGTAAGTCCGCTTTCGCTTATTTATTAGAACCATAATTATGAATTTATTTTCTTTATGAATGCTTAAATCATGCTTAGGAGCACATGTTAGAATCATGCTTAAGAAAACATGAATAGAATTATACTAGGAAGACTTATAATTACTTTGAAGTATGTTAGGAAATAGCATTAGACTAGAATTGTCTTAAATGTTTGAAGTGGGCTAGAGTAACCATAATTAGGCTAGAATTGCCTTGTTTTCCTTCAATTGATCGAATTAGGATAGAAATGTCATGTCTAGGCTAGAATTGCCATATTTTGAATTACCATGATAGAATTGCCATGATTTTAGTTCATGGCTTTAAGTAGAATTTTTATTGATTAATATGAATGTATGTATGAATGTACCATGATTAGATTGAGTGATGCTATGAAGATGGTGGATTCATATTGACAGTAAGAGACCATCACTTAGAATAAATAATTGAATGAATATAATGATGTCATGAAGAGACTTGATAAATAATGAATAGAGTCACATATGATTATGAAGAATTCACTGTTTATTGAGTCTCAGACTGATTGTTTATATTTAAATTACATGAATATGTTATGAATGATTGGTGATTTTGAAGTATTTAGAAGTAGAATTTACTTTGTTGGAGAGCAATGTAATCCTGTCCCTTATCCCCCATGTTTGAAAAGGAATGTAATTCAATTATCTTCCCTTTTCCTTTGTACAAATATACAGTTGCCTCGATTGAAATCACCTTACATGGCTCTAAGAAGATAAAACGAACAATGTATGCATAAAATAAACCACTTAAGTGGACTGTATGACAACTTAAGCTATTCTTATTTGGTATACCCTAATAGAGGCAGGATTTACATCTCAACGGGTTGAAAGCTTGTATCTAACATCCTGAACCCATCTCTAAAAGGATGAGGGTAGTTTAGGTCCCGAAGCAAGGGATCAGATTGTCATCACCCATTTTTTCAATAGAAAATTAGGTGGCAACTCTATTCTCTAGACTTGTCCATGACTTGTTTGTGTTCCCTTAAGTCTCGAAAAGGGTTTTGACATAGTGTTGTGGTTGTAAATGCATTGGCGGGATGAAAGCCCTGTTCACAAGAGCAGTGAACAAGAAACAAATGTGAGCAATTAGCATTGATAAATGAAAAGAGGATGACGACCTTGTATCACGTGCAACCATATCAACAAAGAGTGGCTCGTGCTTTCATCAAGAATATCAAGAAGAAAAAGTTTAAAGAATTATACTTGGTCCTTAAACAAGCATGGCCTCAAGTTTTTTGATCCATGAGGGAAGTTTTAACCAAATTGGGAAGGGTTGTACCTAATCAAGAAGATGTTCACTAAAGGTGCTATAAAATTGTTAGATTTGGAGGGAAGTGAATTCACAGAACCAGTCAACATCAACAGCTTGAAGAAATCCTTTGTATGAGAGAGACGAAGAAAAAAAAATAACAAAATAAGAGAGATAGTGACTCAAAAAATAAATAAGTCAAACAAATCGAAAAGGTTGGTTAATGACAGGAGTCACTACATGTACAAATATTATTCTTACAAAAGATTTTCCATCATTAATAAAATGTTCATGGATTGGAAACACATATGTTATGGAAATGATTTCATTAAATTCAAAGCTACTTAAAAGAAAAACATCTAACAGGAAAAGTTAAAATGTATCAATTTTCTTTTCTCAATTGTTATTTGTAGGAGTCTAATAAGCATGTCTATTGGCCTGCCAATTGACCCATGCTTTGTACTAATAATTAGTGGTAAAGTCAAAATGACAAAATAGATTCCTCTAAA
Source organism: Boswellia sacra (assembly GCA_013180625.2). Taxonomy (NCBI): domain Eukaryota; kingdom Viridiplantae; phylum Streptophyta; class Magnoliopsida; order Sapindales; family Burseraceae; genus Boswellia; species Boswellia sacra. The sequence goes on from SNVD02013763.1 coordinate 38,867, forward strand.
TAAGATAGTGTGGCCAAGTCTCTCAAACACAATCAAGGAAATGTGCCATGAGTCGTCTAGGCCTCAAGGTGGGAAGAATGGTAATGATGAGCTGCTTCTCTCTATACTGCTAGCACAGTTAAGATAGGGTATAAAAGGAACTACGGTTAAGCCCATCCAACGGGCCACATTTTGTATAAGTCCTGAGGGTCACATGCTACAATCTCCACCAAGGGTAATACCAACGGACGAGTCCATTTGATACAACGCAAAGCCATGTAGTCTAAGAATCAAGTTTCTAAAGTCTCCTATGGGAGTCATGCTGAGGCCCATAACAAAGTGGGTAAACCTAAGTCCAAGCCAGTATGGACAACTTCTCTTGCAACCATATTTAAGGCAAGAAAGGAAAGGAGTTCGTAAAAAAAAAAATGAGATAAGACGAGACCCACCTGAAAAAGACGAAGATTGCTAGAAAACTTCATGCTTTCTCCATATTTCACACGATCCAACCCAATCAAAGTGTGGGAAAGTATTAGAGCCATAAGTGTCTTTTAAGGCCCCATCTGTGGAAATAAAGTCACTAACAATGGGTCTCCAAAAGCATCTTTGGAAACCAATAAATACTGAACAAGCTAACAAAACTGAAATATGCCGAGCCAAGAAATGGAAACCCTCTCCACGAATTTGATTAGAGGCATCAAAGATTGCAGCATGACTCTATAGTCTATAGTATGTATGCCTATTAAATCACATGGAATGTGAAATAAATCAGTCAAATCATACAATGTGGGTCAATCCAAATGTGGCAATATGATATCTTTGGTACTAGATGTAGAAATACACATAATGGCAACTCTTCACACAATGGACACAACTCTTGACCATTAAAACTAAATACATGATCAGACACATCCTAGAAATTGACTGCATCTTTAAGAAAAAGGATGTCCAATCTGACCTGTTTGAGATACCTCAATCTGAAAAGAGTATTGCATTCCAACAAATGCCATTCTGCATCTTTGACCAACTTCAAATCAGCTTGAAGCACCCCTAAACTTGCTTTACTCATGATGAAGTTATGGAGGGAAAAGAAAGGAAGTAGTGTTGATTTATAAGGAGAAAAGAGACCAAAACAATATCAAAATTCGATGTGGGATCCAATATAGGTGAATGCCTCTACGAGTAGGCGCACTTCTATATGCAAAATAGGTGTAGTGCCTATAGCAACCAAAGTTGAAATATTTGTTTGGATTCATTTTTGTGTAATTGGTAACAAAACAAGCTCATTTTATGTAAAATCTTCGTGTGTATAATTTTCAATGTAAAGAAAAGAAGAAAAAAGCAAAGTTTATTTATTTGTTATAAACATCCAAGCATATACAAGATATGAAACTGGGGGCGAATTACACCGACCTTCAAAAGCCTATGGCTATACAAAACGATAAACAAAAGATGAACAAAGAAAAATGAGTAAAGAGAGAGCAAAAAAGGGCAAAATCACTATGTGTCACTACCACCGTACTCTTTGTCGATCTCCTCCTCATCATTGGAGCTATCAAAATCACTACTTCTCTCCTTATCCTCCTCATCCTTACCACCTAGATCATCACCCCCAGCATCATCGCCCTTACCACCAATGTCCTGATTACGCTCATCCTCAGTAGGCTAGTCACCCTCTTGAGCCACCCCTAGCTCCTCTATTTGATCCTCCTCTTCAACCTCCTTATTAGGAATCTCTCCATTAGCCACTTGAAGGTGATGCTTTAACTCTTGGATGGTTAGGCAGGTGTTTTGAAAAGTCATCTAACCCAAGAAAAGGAGGAAAATTAGAATGCATCCATTCTTTCGTGCATGCATATAACCATAAAAAATGCATTTTTCTTTGCCTGATGTTGTAGGGACAACTAGCTATATGCTCCTTCACCGTATAATACAATCGATCTAGAAGATTGACTATAGCCTTAGGAACCCAAAAGATCAGACAAAAATCAGAATTACTCAAGGACAATCCTAGAAATCACATAGAATCATAATGAAAGAATACTCACATCAATGGTGCCTATTGGAAAGAAGGAAGTCGTCATAGACTCATTCAATTATAGCTAACCCTTTGGATGATGACTCCATCCTCTCCAGACAATTGTATATAGTTGTCACAAATGGAACGATAGTCTATTATTGTAACTCTCAGAGACCTGGGAGTAAAAAAGGTGCTTGTGCAACTAGGGGACTCAATTCGAGCCCTCTTACAACCTAAACTAGATGATCAAGGAACATCAGAACCAAGGGGTCAACTACCAGCACCCCTGCCACTGCCTACACCACGCCCGGTGCCTCATCCAATACCTCTACTACCTCATGCAGTATCATTGACATTACCTGCCAATACAGTAGCGACCTCATTAATCATATGATACATCTCGAGGTGGGTAGGAAGAATACAACTAGAAGCCTAATTAGTATAGCACTACTGTATAGCAGAGAAACACACTCGGTCTAAAGGAATCTTGAAAATATAATCCTCGAAGCTAGTATCCCTAGCCAACCACAGCATGCTAATCATCATGCTAAGAGGAGAGAGAGGAACATGACATCTTCTGAGGCCCCTGACCCAATTAGCCACTCGATCATCTAGGAACCACATTGCACACTCCAAGTCAATCATTAGAAGGTGAAGATGGGGAAGAGGATATGCGTCCCTCATGACGGGGGTTTAATGCATCTGACTGCCCTACCAAAAATGATGCACTTACTAGAATCACAAGTAGTTAGGTAATTGTATGGAAAGAATGGAAAACAATATGGAACTAACTCATTTTTTTTCTCTTCTTACATCGACCTAAACAAGATGGTGGGAGTAGGTACGAAAGCTATGGACGTTACAAGAGTCATCATACTCATAGCACCCTTAACTCCAATAGACAATGCATGGAAAGGATTTGGTCTAATTCTAAGGACCAGGAGGAGGTAGAAGCCTAAGCTCATATGCCCATATCTGCAAGAAGATAAGAAAGAAATTAAAGTAGAAATCAAGAAATAGAAGAAAGGAAACGTGAGTAAACATGCCTCAACTATAGGAGCAAACCCTCCAACCACTTCGTTACTCTAACAAGCTCGGTCTAGGTAAATAAGTGAGCGAGGGTTGCTGGCCCCAATCAAAGGTGCTGACCAAATCTAGATCCTCCAATACCAAAAAGAGGTAGAGCTTTGTGTAGTTGGAGGTGTTGGTGAAGAGTGTGATCACCAACAAAAAGAAGATGAAGCTTCGTGCAATCTGCTCCACCTCAACGGGCGTGGTAATAGTCTTATCATCATCATGTCATTGCCAAGACTGCATCAATCTTTCATAGGAGATGGTGTGGGTACCCCTTATCATCACCTCTAGACCCAAGAGCTCTACAGCAATCTCATCAAGGGTAGGAGATGTCTGTAGGTAATAGTCAAAAGGGACTAGGGTCTCTTGGCAAAGAAAGCCTAAGATAGCAGCAATGTCAAGAGGAGTGATATTCATCTTATCGAAGTTAAAGTGGAAGGAGCGATGTAGACACTAAATTTTTTAGGCTCAATGATGAGATAAAGAAGAATATTGAGCAAAAAAAATGATCAAAATGCCCTTACGACCCAAGAAGAGAAGGGTGAGAAAGAGTTGAAGAAGAGCCTTGAAAACTGACATGTGAATTTGAAAAATCATAGAAATTAATCTATAAAGAATCTAATAATGAGTCATATATTGTTACAAAGTTATGGATGTCTAGTTTTCATAGAAATTTACAGATTAGAAATCAGAGTCGAATCCAAGAAGTTATGTGCAGTTGAAGGAGCAAAGGTCTAAAGGGACTACATCGAAGAATGGCAAAATAAGAAGGGACCAAAGGAATAATAGCTGGTCGACTGTCCATGATAATCGCTAGGCTCTTGGGTGATGGCTGATCAGCTATTAGATAGTTGCCCGACCGCTTGGAGATGGCCACCCGGCTCTTTATGGCTTATTTTAAAAATTTTCAATATGAACCTTCCTTTTTTGTTTTGTTTTTTCCTTTTTCATCTTCATCCATCTCCTATATAAAACCCCCTTGGCTCACTTCTCAAGGCACACCAATTGTGGAATACAATCATCTCTTCTCTCTCTTGAAGACTCACTCAAGAATTCGATAAGTCTTTCTTAGTATAAAGTTTTCAGACGTTCTATTGCTCTAAACTTGGATAGGGTACGTCTTGATAGCAGAATTCTCTCCTTCCTCTCATTTTCTCTTTTATTTTTCTTGCTTATAAGAAGATATTTAGGGTTTAATTTTATGATTAAGATCATGCTATGGTTAGTATGAATTATTCTAACCCTATTTGTTTTGCAAGGTGGATAAGCGTGTCAAGGAAAGTCTGTAATCTCTCCTTTATTAGAATCATGCTTATGAGTTTAATTTCTTCGCGAATGCTTAGAAACATGCCTAAGAGTACATGCTTAGAATCATACTTAAAAGCACATGATTAGAATCATGTTAGGAGAATTTATATTTGCTTTGATGAATGCTAGGAAATAGCACAGAATAGGTAAGAATTACCGTTTTACCCTTGAATTACTGTTTTACCCTTGAATGACTTGTTTGATGATGATTGCTTGAATTATATTAGAATATGCCATGAATACCATGTTTGGGCTAGAATAAACTATGAATGCCATGGTCGGCTAGAAATGCCATGATAATTGATGTGAATTAGGCTAGAATAAGCAATAGGTAGAATTGCAATGATAGAATTTATCAAAATCTAGGCTAGAATGCCATAATATTAGATTATGACTTTATTTGATTTATAATTTGTTTGTTTATTATGTATGAACGTTTGTGTATTAAGAAGTGTAATTATGTGATGTTATGAAGTGATGGTGGACTTACATTGATGGTGAGGGACCATTACTTAGAATGAATGTTCAAACATATGAATGTATGAAATATTTCATTATTTTGAAGAACCAATGTTGTAATCCTTTCCCCTTCCCCCATGTATGATGAAAATGTAATCTATTCTCCCTCCTCTATCTTTGTATGAATATACAATTGTATTTTATTGAATAATCATCTCGCATGTATAAAAATATAAAAAGAGAAATGTGTGCATAAAATGAACAATCTAAGCGGTCTAAGTAACAACACGAGTATTTTCCAAGTGGAGTCGAATTTACATCCAAGGTGGGCCGAAAGACTCATACCTAACTTCCTGAACCCGTCTCTGAAGAGATGAGGGTAGTTTAGGTCCTAAAACGAGGGATTGGATAGCCCCCATTCATTCCCAATTAAATTGGGTGGTGACTCTTTTCTCCAGACATGCCCATGGCTTGTTTGTGTTCTATTAAGTCTTGAAAGAGGCTTTGACACAGTGTCACAGTCACAAATGCTCTAGAGGGTTCAAAGCTCCATTCACAGTGGCGACTCCACTGGGGATAAGAGAAGTTGATTCCGATGGGAACACCAAATTCTAATACCTTGTGTTAGCATAATGAGTCCTTGTATCACTACACTTTTTCAATAGAAAATTAAAGTGGGCTATCATTACAAGCTTGATAAAGCCTTAATAATCCTTAATGTTGTGATAAGCCTACATTAGTAGAGAGTAGTGTGAAAAATGGGCTTATGGTAGTCCTTCTATCTTTAGAGATTGATCACTAGTTTCTATTTGCATAAAGCTATCCGAGTCTTAACAAGTGAAGTATGATTGGCTACACATACACACACACAAAGAATCTTGAATAAAGCAATTATGGCTTAGAGTTGAAATTATGAACAATCACGATGTCAACAGATTACCATTGAGCTATTGAATTTGAGAAATCTTGGAGGAACTTGAATATGAATTAAATTGATGCACAACTTACGTTCAACATTTCAACTTGTTATTGGAGGATGTTGGGTTTATTGAAAAGAAGTCAAAAAGAAGAAAATTTGTCAACAGTTTCCATTAAGCGTGTCAAAGAAGTAACTTTGCTACCAACAGTGAAGAAGCAAGATATATGGAAGAAGTTAGCCACTTTGTCTAGTATGGATGTTTACAAAGAAGAGGGAATAATGCCTTTAAGGTTAGATGAAGAAATTCCTTGAGACAATACCAGACTCTTCATACAGGGGGTAAAAGAATTGCCCATTTGACTTAAGGACTGAAAAGAGGCAAGTGAGCAAAGAATTGCTCTAATCATCGTGAAAATCAAGGTAGATAGAATTATCTCAATCATCTTGGAGGAAGTGCAACAAAATGATGCTAGAATAGACAGCCTCTCTTGTAGCCAAATATGAAGAAAATAAATAAATAAAAGTTTGGTAAGTTGAAAACCTTGAAAAGGCGGCTTAGGTAAAAATTAAGGCAAGCCTGCTAAGCTGAAACCCGAAAGGGTAGCTTAGACAAAAATTAGGGTATGAAAGAAAAGAAGAAAAAGCTTGCTGAGTTGAAAACCCAGAATGGGTGGCTTAGGCAAAAGTTAGGGCATGAAAGAAGAGAAGAAAAATCCTGCTAAGTTGAAAACCTAGAAAAGGCGGCTCAGGCAAAAGTTAGGGCAAGCTCGTAAGTCAAAAACCCAAAAAGGGCAGCTTAGCCAAAATTTAGAGTTAGAAGAAAAACCTGAAGAAGCAAAAGACTGCCACCGAACCTCTAACAAGAATTAATTTTGACTTGATCCAGTCTAATCAACGTCTCAGCTAGAATCAAGGAAACTGCTGTGAAACCTAGGCTTATCTGAGAAATGATGATCACAAGATAAAGGTCACTAAGACCATTTGGAAAGACCAATAGAGACCATGCAAGAAGGCAGAATTAAAAAATGTGAAGCCAACAAAATGAAGTCATGTCCGTCATCCCAAGCAAAGGCATGATGGAGGATAATGTCACCCTACCACCCCTAGTGTGAATGTCCATGGTGGAACTTGGGAAGTCGAAGAAGTAGGCAAGATCAGTTGCTAATGGTGTCTAGATTGTAGGAAGAATAGGGCTCTCAGAACTGGATGAATGATGATTGAATGTAAAGAATTCCTCATACAAGGGGCAAAGCTCTTGCCTATTGAAGCAGAAGACGTGATCATAAAGATCCATAAAGATTGTGCATTCCTTTAGAAAAGGTACATCAAGCTCTACATGTCAAAGGAACTTTAGGTAAAAAAGATCGATGGATTCGAGTTGTTTCTAGTCATCATCCTTTAAAGGCTTTAAAAGAGGCTGGAGGGTATAGAGAAGGTCTCAAACATACTAGAAAATGGGAGAAGAGACATTGGAAGGTGTAAAGAGAGGTGGAAAGGAAAATGAGAAAGCCGATGGCGACAGTCCTTACTCATCATCACTAACATTAATTGAAGAAGCAGTAACTTGAGCCTAAAAATGCTCAACCTCTCACTCTAGACACTGGATTTGCTAGTGACCCATCTCGCCCTGGCAAGAAGCATATGGTTAGAAAAATAAACATTATGCATACATGAATCATAAATCCTTTTCTTGTAGGAAGCATGATCCAGAATGAAGCGTAGTCCAAAAGTGACCAAGAATCACAAAGCAGTATGAAATGCTGGGGGTAACTGTAAAGGAATTGGGCTCAACATCTAGAGGAATAACAATAGAAGCAACATGATGTGCAAGGTCAGGTAGCTAAATCTCGATGAGATCCCTTCCGGTAGTATGATGTTCAAAAGTAGCTTTTTCTCGATGAGATTTCTCTTAGGCAACATTCTCTTAAACAACATGATATGCAAGAGCAATGAAGAGAGCATCTTATTTGAAGAATGATGTTCACCTTGAAGAAAGAATCTTCCTTGACGAAGGCGTTCACATTGAATAAGGAATCCACCTCAAAGAAGGCATCATCCTCGAAGAAGTTATCCACCTTGAATAAGGAATCTCCCTCCAAGAAGGCATCTTCCTCGAAGAAGTTATCCACCTTGAAGAAGGAATCCACCACAAAGAAGGCATCATCCTTGAAGAAGTTATCCTGAAGAAGGAATCTCCCCCGAAGAAGGCATCTTCCTTGAAGAAGGACTCTCCATTGAAGAAAGCATCCACCTTGAAGAAGACACCTTCCTCGAAGAAGATATCCACCTTGAAGAAGGAATCTCCCTCGAAGAAGGAATCTACTATGAAGAAGACATCCTAAAAGCCATCTTTTATATTTCACCATGAAGAAGGAATGTGAAGTCTACCCTACCTAAGGAATTTTGAAGAAGAAATTTGAAGTTCACCTTGAAGGACTTGAAAAAAACAAGATTCATAGTCAGATAGTTTGCAGGATCAAGGGTAAAAGGTCAAAGAGAGAAAAAGAAAGAAAAAGAAAGAAAAAGAAAATGGGAGAAGGGAAAAAGAGAGAAAAAAGAGAAAAGAGAAGAGAGAGAAAGAAAGAAGAAAAAGAGAAAAGAAAAAAAGGAGAATTTCTCATCAACCTTAAGACACTTCCAACGAAATTGGTGACAAGTACTTGACCATGGCAATGGTTTAACAACTCACAAAGAAAGAAGAGCAACCTTAGTCGATAGAATCTTCGAGTTGGAATCATATGGAAGAATTTCTCCAGATATTAGAAAGCAATCTGTTGAAGAACGCACCAACAAGGAAAAAATTTGAATTAATTTTTACATCATTTAAGATTTTTTTCCAATTTTGCAAGAACTTACAAAAACAAATGGAAGAATCCCCAACAAGTCTAAGAATCTGGAACATCCAAATGAAGAATGGCAAATGTAAAAGAAGTCAAGAATGAAGAATGTCCAAACATGATCAAGAGATTTTCCCCAGTCGATTGAAAGGAATCAAGAATAAAAGCTTGGGCGTGAAACCCATTCAGTACAAAATCTGAAGCAGATTAAGGAAACTTGAAGAATAGTAAGAAGGAGGGCATGAAACCCAACAAATGCAAAGACTAAAGAAGATTGAATAAGCATAAGATACTTAGAAGAGGGGCATGAAACCCAATAAATACAAAATCTAAAGAGATCAAAGATGAATGAAGAATGCTCAACCGAAGGCACGAAGAATGAAAAGGTCTAAAGACCGCAAAGTAGTGCATGATAGAAGTTTTTCCAGTGGGCATGCATTAGAAGGAAGCCCTAAGAAGTAGGTGCACTTAAGAATGTTTTAAGCCCTTAGAACAGGCACAAGCCCTAAGAAGAGGTGCACTAAAAAGTGTTAAAAACCCTAAGAAGTATGTGCACTTAAGAGTGTTTTAAGCCCTTAGAATAGGCACAAGCACTAAGAAGAGGCGTACTTAAGAGTGTTAAAAAACCTAAGAAGTAGGTGCACTTAGGAGCGTTTTAAGCCCTTAGAATAGGCGTATTGAAGAGTGTTACTGAACCCTAAAAAGTAGGTGCACTAAGGAGTGTTAGAAACCCTTAAAAGTAGGTGCACTAAAGAGTGTCACTAAACCCTAAGAAGTAGGTGCACTAAAGAGTCTTAGAAACCCTAAGAAGTAAGTGCAATGAAGAGTGTCTTATCATAGCATCATAAGTATGCTTTCTCGTCCTTGAATGGGCACGCTTTAGCCCTTAGATGGGCACGTTCACCCTTGGATGGGCATACTAGCCCTTGGATAGGCACACCTCCCAAAGATAGGCATGTTAGCCCTTGAATGGGAACACTCATCTTAGATAGGCACGTTCACCTTAGATAGGCACCTCAGCCCTTGAATGGACACACTTGCCTTAAATAGGCATGTTCACCCTTGGATGGGCACACCACCTTAGATAGGCATGTCAGCCTTTGGATAGGCACACTCACCTTAGATAGGCACAGATAGACACCTCAGCCCTTGAATGGGCACACTTGCCTTAGATTGGCACCTTCACCCTTGGATGGGTACCTCAGCCCATGAATAGGCACATTCGCCTTAGATAGGGTGCGTTCACCCTTAGATGGGCATATTAGTCTCTCAATGGACACACACTTTGCATGAATAGAAGGGAGTAGTAAGAAAGTTTGAAAGAAGGAGGACGAAGTCGAAAATTATGTGAAGGAAGAAAGAAAGAGTAAGAATACTTTTCTGACTTTTGTGTCCCACAAACCTCTCCAAAGTAGGGGGTAAGCTGTAGAAACTAAATTTTTGAGGCTCAAGGATCAAATAAAGATAAATGTCGACCAAAGAAAATGATCAAAATGCCCTGAGAGAGTCAATAAGAGAAGGGTGAAAAGAAGTTGGTAAAAAGTCTAGAAAACTGATACATGACATTGAAAAATCACGGAGATTAATCCTGGAGGAATCTGGTAATGTGTTATATACCGTTGCAGAGCTAGTTTTCATAGAAATTTACGGATCACAAATCATAGTTGAATTCCAAAAGTTATGCACGATCAAAGGAATAAAGATTCGAAGGGACTGCATCGAAGGATGATAAAAAAGGAAAGGGTCGAAAAGAAATTGGGTGACCGGCCATCAACAGCCGCCTGACCATCTGCCACCTGGCTATTGGCCAATGGCCGGCCGTCTGTTAGATGGTCATCAGGCCATCTGGAGATGGCTACCCAGCCCTCTTGGGTTTATTTCCGAAAATTTTCTTTAGAAACTTCATTTTTTGTTTGCACCCCTCCTATATATAAACAACCCCTTTTTCACTTCTCAAGGCACACTGATTGTCGAATACAATCATCTCTTTCTCCCCCTTGAAAACATGCTTAAGAATTTGAGAAGTCTTTTCTAGTATAATTTTTTAGGCGTTCTATTGCTCTAAGCCAGGAAAGGGTACGTCTTAAGAGCAGAATTCTCTCCTCCCTACTAATTTCTCTTTTATTTTTCTTGCTTAGAAGAAGCATGTTTAGGATTTTATTTTATGCTTAGAAGCATGTTTAGGGCTTTATTTTATGCTTAGAGAATGTTTAGGGTTATTATGAATTGTTTTAACCCGATTTGTTTTACAAGATGGATAAGCGTGTCAAAGTAAGTCTGCAATCCTTCCTTTTTTAGAATCATGCCTAGGAATTTACTTTCTTTGCGATTGCTTAGAATTATGATTAGGAAAACATCTTTAAAATTATGCTTAAGAGGATATGATTATTATTGTTCTAGAAAAACTTATCTACTTTGATGAATGCTAGGAAATAGCATCGAATAGGTAGAATTACCATTTTGGCCTTGAATGCTATGATTGTTGGATGTTTAAATTATACTAGAATATGCCACGAATACCATGAATTAGGCTAGAACATGCCATGAATGTTATGATTTAGTCTAGAAATGTCATGATGATACATGATATCAACAATGCTAGAATATCAATAGGTAAAATTGTCATGATAGAATTTATCAAAATTTAGGCTAAAATGCCATGATATTAGATTATGGCTTTGTATTGAACTAATTGATTTATAAATATATGATATGAGTATGCCATGTTTAGAAGTGCAATTGTATAATGCCATGAAGCGATGGTGGACTCACATTGATTGTAAGGGACCATCACTTAGGATGAATACTTAAATAACATGGATATGTGTTTAGAGACTTGATAGACATTGAATAGACTCACAAATGATGGTAAGGAATTCATTATCTATTGAGTCTCTCCTTGAATGCTTATGTAAGAATTTATAATATGCATGAATGTGTAATGGATTGTATATATGAATGAGACATTTGAAGTGTTAAAGTAGAATTTACTTTATTGTTAAATAACAATTGTTGTAATCCTCTCCCCTTCCCCCATGTATGAAAGAAAATATATTCTATTCTCCTCCCTCTTTCTTTGTATGAATATATAACTGCCATTGATTGAATAATCACCTTGCATGCTTAAAGAAGATAAAATGAATAATGTTTGCATAAAATAAACAATCTAAGTGGACTAAGTAACAACACGAGATATTTCTATTTGGTATTTTCCAAGTGGATGCCGGATTTACATTTGGACGAGTCAAAAGACTCGTACCTAAATTCTCGAACCCATCTTTGAAGGGATGATGGTAGTTCAGGTCCTGAAGCGAGGGATCAGATTGCCCCCATTCATTCCTAATTGAATAATTTAGTGTGACTTTGTCCAGACATGCCCATGGCTCGTTTGTGTTCCTTTAAGTATTGAAAGAGGCTTTGACACAGTGTCGTGATCGCAAATGCTCTAGGGAATGAAAGCCTCGTTCACACTCACTGTATCACTCATGGCACTGTCTAGTTCAAATTTTAGGATCAGGAATGGAAGCCTGAAAGTCACCCAATCCTTATACCGATCGTCTGTCTTGAAATCATAATCATGGAATAGATTCCTCTCAATGGTGTGATATGGCCAAGAATCCTTCACACACTCTTGATAACAAGCAAATAGTCTCCCAAGACTGAACGCAGTCAGTGAATCCATGATCCTTTGTTTCAAACCGTACTATCAACACAGTCTAGCAGGATCATAAAATGAACTATGGGTGAAACCCACTAAAGGCACACATATGATGTAGTTCATGATTGTCACATGCTCTAATCTCCACCATGGACAATACCAACAGATCTGAGTGTTAGGGATAACTCAGAGCCAGTCAATCCAAGAGAGACGTCTCTCAACTCTTTTTCATGTATGAAGTCGAGGTCTATAATAGGAAATGTCTCCTTTAGGCGGTGCTAGAATAGACAACCAATCTTGTAACTAGATCTGAGAAAAAAAAGAAACAAAGAAAAATAAGAAAAAGAAGCCTGCTAAGTTAAAAACTCAAAAAGCGTGGCTTAGGCAAAAATTAAGGCAAGCACGCTAAGCTGAAAACCTAAAAAGGGCAGTTTAGGCAAAAGTTAGGGAATGATAAAAAGAAGAGCCCACTAAGTGAAAAACCCAAAAAAGGCAACTAAAGTTAGGGCAAGCTTGCTAAGTCGAAAAACTAAAAAGGGTGACTTAGTAAAAAATTGGAGCATAAAAAGGGGAGGGGGGGTGTGGGGGAGTGGGGGAGAAGGGAGGGGAAGGAAGCGAATCATGAAGGAAGAACCTAAAGAAGCAAGAGACTGTAACCAAACCGTTGACTTGGATCAATCTTGACTCAATCTAGTTCGATCAAAGTCTTGGCCAAAATCATGGGAATAGTTGTGAAACCGGGTCCCATCTAAGGAATGATGGTTACAAGATGTGGATCCTTGAGACCATCCGGTAAGACTAGTAGGAACTGTTCAAGAAAGCAGAATTGAAGAAGACAAAGCCAACCAGACGAAACCCTATCTATTATTCTGATCAAAGGCATGATAGAAGATAATATCACTCTTACCACCCCAAGTGTGAATGCCTATAGTGAAAATCAAGAAGTCAAAGAAGTAGGCTAGATCAAATGTTGATGGTATCTAGATAGTAGGAAGAATGAGGCTCTCAGAACTGGATGATTAATGGCCTAGTATAGCAGAGAATTCCTCATACAAAAGGCAAAGCTCTTCTCCATTGAGACTGAAGACGTGATCATAAAGATCCTAGAAGGTTATGCAATCCTTTAAAAAAGAAATGTCAAGCTTGACATGACAAAGGAAATTCAAACGATAGAGTCCTCACTTGAGTCGTTTCCAGTCCTCATCCTTCAAAGGCCTCAGAAGAAGATAGAAGATTTGGAAAGAAGCTTTAGAAATGATGAATGGCACGGAGAGGTGTTGAAAAATGTAAAAATAGAGTCTCGAGAAATAAGGGAAAAGTATAGAGAAATAGCAAAGAGGAGCAGTACTTAAATAGTGCACAAAACAAAACAGAAAAGGGAAGAATCACCAAGAACCGCCAGCCAACCATCTGACTATCGGTCGATTGTTGCATGATGGCTAACTAGTTATCAAATAGCTGCCCAACTGTCGGACAACTACCCAGCAGTCTATTGGCTAGCCAGCAATTATTTGGGCTAAACAACCCATTGGCCCTCCTCCTGCGCGATCCTTCAACTTTCGGAATGTTTACCAACGAGTGATTTTGAGCATGCGACTTCTAGATTTTGTTGTTTTATTTAGAATTGAATGAATGATGATATGGGAACAAATTTGAACAAATTTGGGTGTAAATTTAGTGCAATATGCAAAGTGTATGGAATCACAAGTAGAAAATTTTCACTAAAGTTTCTGAAAACTGTTTACATATCATAGAAGTTCACATATGGAAGCAAAATGAGCAAAAGAAAGTCCCAATAGAAGCCAACAATGGCAGTCTTCACTCATCATGAGCATTATCAATGTTAAAAGAGAAAGCAGCGACCTGGGCCTGGAGACGCTCAACCTCACGTTGCAAATGAGTAACTTCTTTGTTACCCGTCTAACCAAGCAAAAGAATCATATGGTTAGAAAAAGTGTTAAGATAGAATCATGCACACATGAAATATAGAAGGGTACTTTACTTGATACTAATGAGACATCTACAAAACATATCTGTGGGAAGTGCCCTGTATATGAAAAACCCGTTCCATGGAAGATTGTGGCACCTACATCACATTGTATTCTTATTAATGATAAATGACAGGAAATTTGAGAAACGAACAGTCAAAAGACTTACCAAAATAGTGTCTTATGGCACCAAAGGAACGGGCATTTCGGATCCTCGGTGATCATGTGGCTATGGATCGACCCATTATCATCCCATGTGTAGACAACGTTACTGGGGTAAGCTTGGGAGGTCACCAATCACATAACTAGTCAGAACAGTCAAGACATCTAAAGGAGCTAGAGGAGGAGGTGGTTGTTAAGCCACTATAAAAAAAGAATCTAACATGCGCTAGTGCCTAAAGAGGAGGCTCTCAATCTCTTCCCATGATAAGCAGAAGAACTACCAAAGTGTCTAGAGGATGAGGAATGTCATCAATAGATCGGTCGTGCCTAGTGTACAATGGAGTGGCTTGAATCCAGTTGATGTAGGAAGTCATCATCAATGGGAATTTGATCCTATTCAAGTGAATCCCAATCATGTAGTCTGACACCTTTGGCTCCACATCCAAATCAACTGAATTTGTCATCAGAACTGATTGCGAAGGAGGAATTATATGGCATGTTAGGCCGTTGTACTAATCCTACATGGGATCACCTAAATACCACATCATGCTGGTAAGAGGATGCGATATAAGTTAAAAAGGAAAGCAACCCTTATAGCTGCGAACCAGTTCTCCTCAGGACCCCACAATTAAGAGTGAATCTGTGAAAGAGTAGAGAAGCATGGTAAGATTCTGATATAAATAAAAATATTGACTGTAATCTCTTTTTACCTTATCCTAAGTCATCATATAAATGTAATCATGAAAGAAGTCTAGCTCATGAGACCTCATAAACTTTGCACGATGTGCAACCCACCTCTTCATCTGAGGAAAGGAAGAATCATCATAAGTAGGAAGAGGAGATGGTAGAACTCCTAACTCGTATGCCCACATCTATCATGGATAGTACAAAATCAGAAATGGAAGCTATACAGACAAATTATTGAAAGTGTAGAGAAGAAAGAAATTTCCTTAAGAAGTAGAGCAAATCCAGAGATCCTAGCAATACTTAGACAGGCTCGATCCAAACCAAAATATAGCTGGCCAAGAGTAGTACAACCCCAGTCGAAATCCCTCACTCAATCAAGATCTTGTAGGGTAGGAAGTAAAGTCAAAGTAGTGGTGTTTAATGCATTGGCAAAGAGCGTCATACCATGTAAATAGACAATGAAGCTGCAAGCATACTAGTCCACCTCGACTGGAGACAAGTTAGACCTTCGTCTCCAATATTCGTACAAAGGAGTGTACCAAATGGCCATGTTGCTCTTGACCTTCACCTCACACCCTAAAAGTTGTTGAATCAAATTCTATTGATCTCTTGAGTCTGCAATACATATGTCAATGGGAATGGCCTCCCCACCACATGCAAGGCTGGTCAAGGTAGCAATGTCTAAAGGCATAATAGTCATCTCACCGATGAGAAGATGGAAAGTGTGGGTCGTGTCCATCCACCTCTCGCACAAAGCGACTGATACTTGATGATCAGTGTACGGAGGGGTATGCAAAAGACAATTGATGAATTTGCAGAAACTGGTATCAACAATCCTACTCTTAATAGCCTAATTCTCTATCTCTAGAAACCAACTGTGGGCTCCAAAAAATGACCCACACATCTTTTTCTTTTGGTATTCCTAAAGCAAGAAATTAAAGTCTCTACATGAATACATGCCTAGAAAATTTGAAGAAAATGGAAAACTGAGGGATGAAGAAGAGTACATAACAAACTAATCGTGTGGGCAGCCACGTTGTAGATAGTCGACACCTCTGTTGACCCAGGTATGGCAACCCAAGAGGGGGGGTGAATTGGGTTTTTATTTATCAAAACGGATTTAGAAAACTTTTCTTGAAAGATCAAAATTATATAACTATTTCCTTGAGAATGAAGGTGAAGAAGATGAAATTAGAATTTATCAAAGATGCAATCAAAAGAATAATAATGATGAACAATCACAAGTGCAAGTAAATGTAAAGAGGAAAGGGATAGAGAGAGTGCAAACTCAATTTACGTGGTTCGGCAAACCTTGCCTACGTCCACGGGCTCCTAGCTCCACGAGCTAAGCTTTCCACTAAGTTGTAGAAATCTTTACAACTTGCTTGATGAACAACCTCACCAAGACTTTTTCTTCAACCCTTGATAACACCACACCAAGAGTTCTTCTTGATGAACAACCTCACCAAGGCAACTTCCTTCAACCCTTGATAACACCACACCAAGAGTTCTTCTTGATGAACAACCTCACAAGGCAACTTTCCTCAACTCTTGATAACACCACACCAAGAGTTCTTCTTGATGAACAACCTCACCAAGGCAACTTCCTTCAACTCTTGATAACACCACACCAAGAGTTCTTCTTGATGAACAACCTCACCAAGGAAAGATCTCACTCTCACCACAAAACAAGAACAAAGATAATTTTTACAACAAAAGTATAACTCTCTTCAAAGAGTAGATAAATAATATAAAAGCTCTCTAGACTTGATATTTCTCTTGGCTTTTTTGCTTGATAAAATGCTTCTCTTGCACTTGTTGAATGCATGGGAGAATGGCTCCTTTTATAGGCAAATGAGATGAACTTAATCAAGTGAAGACACCATCTCCAAATTTTCTGCCCACCATAAAAACCGTAATCTTGTCTGCCATTTTTGTCAATGTTCCGTTTGAAATTTGAAACTCTGTAAAACATAAAATATCTGCACATTTGAATAAGCTTTCCAACGCATCAAGAATCAAGTCATTTGGATATCTGTAGCTCAAGATATGGCCAAAACACCATTCGGTGCTCATGTGACTTGATTTTTCCTCCATGTGTCAGTCCACCGACTTGAATGATAATTCTGTCAGTCTTCCGTTTGAAATTTGAATTTCTTCAAAACATAAAAGATCTTTATATTTGAATAAGATTTCCAAAACATTAAGATTCAAAGAATTCGGATATCTCTATCTTAAGATATGGCCCAAACACCATTGGGTGCTCATGTGAGTTGATTTTTCTTCTCTGTGTCAGTCCACCGAATTGCATGTCAATTATGTCGGCCTTTCATTTGAAATTTGAATTTCTTCAAAAAATATGAAATGTGCCCCATTAAGTCATCTTTCTAATTCCACAAGAATCAAGTCATTTTGAATTTTCTAGCTCAAGATATGTCCAAAGGAGTATTCGGTGCTCATGTCAGCTGCTTCCATTTGTCTTTCAACTTGCATGATGATTTGGACAACCTTGCACTTGAAATTTGAATTCATTAAAACATATGAAATGTTATAAATTGAGAATCTTTCCAAAGGCTCAAGAATCACGTCATTTGGATATTTGTAGAGATATATATGACCAATTAATTGAACATTGCTCATGTGTCACATTCCTTGAGTCAATCCTTGTTCTTAAGCTTTGGTGCCTTTAACATGTAGTCTTCTCCTTAGCTTCAACACTTCATTTAATAAGCCTCTTCTTGATTTTAAAATTATTTCAATGATCTTACTCTTGCACATAAATAAACCTTTTAGTAAATCTCAATTAATCAATGTGTATTGTTATCATCAAAATTATCATGTAGCCTTAGGGCTAACAATCTCCCCCTTTTTTATGATGACAAACCATTGATTGCTTTCAAATAATATCTAAAATAAAGAATGAAAATAAAATCAAGAATAAACAAAAAATTGGCACTTGTTATGAATATAAGCAATCCAACCATTATCATCAAAATTATCATGTAGCCTTAGGGCTAACAATCTCCCCCTTTTTGATGATGACAAACCATTGATTGCTTTCAAATAATATCTAAAATAAAGAATGAAAATAAAATCAAGTATAAACAAAAAATTGGCACTTGTTATGAATATAAGCAATCCAACCATTTCTCCCCCTTTTGTTATCATCAAAAAGATAAAATCAAATTAATTACTCCCCCTAAATATATTCTCCCCCTTAACATATGCTACCATTCAAAGATTATCATATAAAAGCAAAATTAAGCATATCCAATATGTCTAATTCTTTTTTAATTATGCAAAATCTATCTTGACTAAGGGGTTTATTTGTTGAAAAAAAAATTTTTGTTTAAAAAAGTTCTCACTTGTTTTTCAAATTGACAAGCATCACAAATCTTGTTATTTTCAAATTTTATTTTTGTAAGACCATCAACAAATCATTTTTAGAAATTTTTGAAATTGTGTCCATGCTAGCATGACCTAACCTTCTATGCCATAACCAAGTATCATGATTAACAATGAAACAATTTTCTACATGATCATTAACATCAATATCAATTGTATAAATATTACCACATCTATTACCAACAAATAATGTCTTATTGTTACTAACATCCTTAATCACACATCTATTAGGCTCAAAAGTAATAAAATATCCCTTATCACACAATTGACTAATACTAATCAAATCATGTTTTAAACCATGAACAAGCAAAACATCTTTAATAATAGGTGAAGAAGGGTTACCAATATCACCATGTCCGATTACCCTTCCTTTGGCATTATCACCGAAGGTCACATATCCTCCTTTCTTCATGATTAATCTTGAGAACTTGGAGGCATCTCCGGTCATATGCCTTGAGCATCCACTATCTAAGTACCACTTGTGTTTGCCATTTTGTCTCTACAATCAACATTCAAGGAGTAACTTTTTGGTACCCAAAAGTTCTTGGGTCCTTGGGGGTTAGTTTTGGTACTTTTTGGAACCCATATTTGTTTCAAATTAGGATTTCTCTTAATATAGCAAGAATGCACTTTGTGTCCTTTTCTTCCACAATAAGTACATGAATGATTAGGATTATTCCTAGAAGATGCATGGCAAAATAATTTTTAAAATACTTTTGATTTTTATGAGTTTTATAACCTAAACCTCTTTTATCAAAAACACACCTTTGGTTTTGTAACATAGAATTCAAATTTTTTGTGCTTTTTGTAAAACTATCAACAATATTTCTTAAGTCATTATTTTCCTTTTTCAAAATAGCATTTTGTTTCTCCAATTTATCAAAATCCTTTTGTTTTAAAATGTCATTTTCAGTTTTTAATAAATGTATTTGACTTTCCAAACTTTCAAAATCTTTTTGCTTTAAAATTTCATTTTCATTTTCTAAAGCTTCATTTATTTCTACCAACTCTTCTAATTGAGATAACATGATTTTTGACTTCTTTTTGAAAGCATTAATTTTTGAATTTTCTTATCAACTTGCACATGTAAATTTTGGAATGCTTCAAGTAATTCATCATATGAAAGTTTAGGATCATAGTTTAGAATACTTACCTCATCTTCACTTAAAGCCATGAAGAACATGTTTGCCACTTCGCAATCTCTTCTTCGGTGGAGCTTAGCTTCACTAGCATCCCAATTGTGGCTTTCATGACTTTGGATTTCTTGTTTTGACTCTTGAAGTAAGGGACAATCCATCTTTACATGTCCCGGGTTTCTGCCACTCATAGACACAAATGACTTGATCATTTTTCTTATCTGCTTTGAGCTTTTGCCTTTGTACTCCAACTTCTAGAATTCTTCTTGAATCCTTGGTTTCTTATAATCAACGTTTTAGATTTCTTGTGGATGAATGCAAGATCTTCATCATTTCCTTCATTGTCAGAATCATCATCTTCTTTGTTGAAGATTTGAAAGCGATATTTTTCTTTTTCTTGAAATCTTCTTCATTCTCTTTCAAGGTGATTTCATGAGTCATGAGAGAATCCATAAGTTTTTCTAATGGTAGTTTGGTGAGGTCTTTTGCTTCTTGAATTGCCGTCACCTTTGGCTCCCAAGATTTTGGTAGACACCTAAGAATCTTTCTCACTATTTCAACATTAGAATAAGATTTACCAAGAGATTTCAAACTATTAATAATAATCCGTAAATCTAGTAAACATTTCAGAAATTGATTCATCCGATTTCATTTTAAAAAGCTCATAACTATGAACTAGCATACTAATTTGGATTCTTTAACTTGACTAGTTCCTTCATGAGTTACTTCAAGTGTGTGCCATATTTCTTGTGCCGTAGAACAAGTAGATATTCTATAAACTCATTTCTATCTAGAGCACAATATAACACATTCATAGCTTTAGCATTCAAACTCAATTTCTTTTTGTCATCTTCACTAAACTCTTTAGGTTCTTTAAGCATGCATTCCCCATTTTCAATTTGGTAGGAACAAAAGGTCCTTCCAAAACAATAGACCACAAATCATAATCAAAAGATTTCAAGAAAATACTCATTCTAGTTTTCCAATAAGAGTAATCACTTCCATTAAAAAATGGAGGTCTAGAGATAGAAAATCCCTCAACATATGAAGTTGAATTAAAAGTTGCCATAGCTCAAAAATCGATTAAGATTTAAAAAAATTTGAGCAACCTTGCTCTGATACCACTTGTTGACCCAGGTATGGCAACCCAAGAGGGGGGTGAATTGGGTTTTTATTTATAAAAACGGATTTAGAAAACTTTTCTGAAAGATCAAAATTATTCAAATCTTTCTTTAAGAACAAAGGTGAAGAAGATGAAAATAGAATGCAATCAAGAGAATAGCAATAAAGAACAATCACAAATGCAAGTAAATGTAAAGAGTATAGGGATAGGAGGTGCAAATCAAATTTACGTGGTTCGGAAACCTTGTCTCACGTCCCAGGGCTCCTTAGCTACCACGAGCTAAGCTTTCAACGAAGTTGTAGAAATCTTTACAACTTGCTTGATGAACAACCTCACCAAGGCAACTTCCTTCAACCCTTGATAAACACCACACCAAGAGTTCTTCTTGATGAACAACCTCACTAAGGCAACTTTCCTCAACTCTTGATAACACCACACCAAGAGTTCTTCTTGATGAACAACCTCACCAAGGAAACTTTCTTCAACTCTTGATAACACCACACCAAGAGTTCTTATTGATGAACAATCTCACCAAGGCAACTTCCTTCAACTCTTGATAACACACAACAAGAGTTCTCTCAAGGATAACTATTATCCTTTACAAGAATATCTCACTCTCACCACAATACAAGAACAAGGATAATTTTTAAAACAAAAGTATAACTCTCTTCAAAGAGTAGATAAAGAATATAAAAGCTCTCTAGACTTGATATTTCTCTTGTTTTTTGCTTGATAGATGCTTCTCTTGCTCTGTTGAATGCATGGGAGAATGGCTCCTTTATAGGCAAATGAGATGAACTTAATCAAGTGAAGACACCAACTCCAAATTTTCTGCCCACCATAAAAACCGTAATCTTGTCTGCCATTTTTGTCAATGTTCTATTTGAAATTTGAAAATCTACAAACATAAAAGATCTGTAGATTTGAATAAGCTTTCCAACGCATCAAGAACCAAGTCATTTGGATATCTGTAGCTCAAGATATGGCCAAAAAACCATTCGGTGCTCATGTGACTTGATTTTTCTTCCATGTGTCTGTCCACTGACTTGAATGATAATTCTGTCAGCCTTCCATTTGAAATTTGAATTTCTTCAAAACATAAAAGATCTTCATATTTGAATAAGCTTTCCAAAACATTAAGATTCAAAGAATTTAGATATCTCTATCTTAAGATATGGCCAAAACACCATTCGGTGCTCATGTGAGTTGATTTTTCTTCTCTGTGTCAGTCTACCGAATTGCATGTCAATTATGTCGGCCTTCCATTTGAAATTTGAATTTCTTCAAAACATATGAAATGTGCCCCATTAAGTCATATTTCTAATGCCACAAGAATCAAGTCATTTTGATTTTTCTAGCTCAAGATATGTCCAAAAGAGTATTCGGTGCTCATGTCAGCTGCTTCCATTTGTCTTTCAACTTGCATGATGATTTGGACAACCTTGCACTTGAAATTTGAATTTCATTAAAACATATGAAATGTTACAAATTGAGTAAGCTTTCCAAAGGCTCAAGAATCACATCATTTGGACATTTGTAGAGAAATATATGACTAATTGATTGAACATTGCTCATGTGTCACATTCCTTGAATCAAACCTTGTTCTTAAACTTTGGTGCCTTTAACATGTAGTCTTCTCCTTAGCTTCAACACTTCATTTTAATAAGCCTCTTCTTGATTTTAAAATTATTTCAATGATATTACTCTTGCACATAAATAAACATGTTAGTAAATCACAATTAATCAATGTGTATTGTTATCATCAAAATTATCATGTGGCCTTAGGGCTAACAACCTCGTGGTCTTTCAAAAGACCCTCCAACGTCGACTTCCACACTGGATTAGTCTCGTTTTAAGTCAAGGTAGATTGAATGGCCTGCCATTAGAAAGAAGAAGTTTAGATGAACACGTAGGAATAAATCGAGAGCGAATCGGACGAGTGGGCTTATAGAAGCACTTAACCACCGGCCAACAGTCAGACAACCACACGACTATTGATGAACCGTTGGGCAGCTATCAGACAGTTTGTATGCCATCTCTTTAATAAGGGACAAAACGGTAAAGAAGAGAAAAGAAAAAAAGAAAAAAAAGAGAAAGAAAAAGAAAAAGAGAAAAAAAAGAAAAAGAGAGAGAGAGAGAAGAAACAAATAAAGAGAAGGAAATAGAAAAGAGGAGAGAGAAAAGCGAAAAGAGAAAAGAAGAAAGAGAGAGAAGAAAGAGAAGGAAAAAGAAGGATTCCTCATCAATCCCAAGACACTAAAAGAATTTCCAAACAAAACTGGTGACAAGCACTCGGTCATGGCAATAGTTTAGAATGCAAAGGTAAGTCCGCAATCCCTCTTTTATTAGAATCATGTTCAGGAGTTTACTTTCTTCGCGAATGCTTAGAAACATGCCTAAGAGTACATGCTTAGATCATGCTTAAGAGCATATTATTAGAATCATGTTAGGAGAATTTATATTCGCTTTGATGAATGCTAGGAAATAACATAGAATAGGTGTGAATTATCGTTTTACCCTTGAATGACTTGTTTGATGATGATTGCTTGAATTAGGTTAGAATATGCCATGAATACCACGTTTAGGCTAGAATATGCCATGAATGCCATGTTAGGCTAGAAATGCCATGATAATTGATGTGAATTATACTAGAATAAGCAATAGGTAGAATTGTCATTATAGAATTTATCAAAATCTAGGTTAGAATGCCATGATATTAGATTATGGCTTTATGTAATTTATAATTTGTTTGTTTTTGTATGAATGTATTTACATTAAGAAGTGTAATTGTATGATGCCATGAAGTGATGGTGGACTCATATTGATGGTGAGAGACCATTACTTAGAATGAATGTTCAAACATATGAATGTATGGAATATTTCATTATTTTTAAAGAACAAATGTTGTAATCCTCTCCCCTTCCTTCATGTATGACAGAAATGTAATCTATTCTCGTCTCTCTTTCTTTGTATGAATATACAATCATTTTTGATTGAATAATCATCTCGCATGTTTAAAGAAGATAAAAAAGGAAATGTGTGCATAAAACGAACAATCTAAATGAACTAAGTAACAACACAAGTTATTTCTATTTGTTATTTCCCAAGTGGAGGTTGGATTTACATCTGGGCGAAAGACTCCTTTGAATAATTGGGTGGTGACTCCTTTCTCCATATTTGCCTGTGGCTCATTTGTGTTCCTTTAAGTCTCAAACGAGGCTTTGACATAGTATCATGGTTGCAAACATTCTAGCAAGATGAAAGCCCCATTCACAACTAGGTAGTGCCCATCCACCTCTCAATAAGAGTGGAAAGGACGTGGCGATAAGTGTGTATTCTCTTTGTCGAAAGATAGGCAAAGAATATGGCATACCTGCATCGATCTATACTCCTCTTTACATTAGCATTTTGGATTTGGTTATACTATACGCGTGCCTCAGCAAGAGAGCTTCTACATTTGTGTATGCAGTCAGCCTATAAGAAAAGAAACATGGTGTGAAAGATAAGTAAGGATGTTATAAAGGACAAAGGAAGAAAAACTAAAAAGAGCAACACAAATGGCAAAGAATAGGAGTGCACCCTCAAGAAATAGGCAAATGCCCTACACTTCAAGTGTACACCCATTAGAGTAAGCACACACCTAGTCATGCTATAGGCCATACCAATTGGTGTCCAAAAGTAGAAAACAAGCAGAGTAGGTGCCACGCCCATTTGAGTAGGTGCCACGCCCATTTGAGTAGGTGCATGCCTACACCAGTCATCCCCTACCTCTAAATAGAAGAGGCGCACACCTCTTCATCTAACTACGTAGAAATCAAAAAATGCAAAAAAATCCATAGAAAATCAACCAAAACTAATCAAAATAAAGGGAAGGAAAAGGATACTTGTCAATGCAGTGATATGCTTGTCTCAATTTGCTAAAATTAGGGGCTCTTGATTTATGGGAAGTTTTCTCAATGTAGCCTACCATTATGGCTTCATTGACAGTAAGTGAATGATGACAGGATGATTCTCTAAAGCTTAAGGATTTGTTAATTGTTGTTAGGGTCCATAGCATGAAGAAGAGGAGTCAAATGATTTTTGAGTTTTTTGGGTTGAGAGGAAAACAAAAATGTTTAGGGTATATAGAAAGTTTGTGCAAATAAGAAGAAGAGGGAAACACAAGATTTGAATATCTTGCAAAATATATGCACGTCTATATAAGGAGAAGGCACACACCTATACAAAGAGAAGGTGCATGCCTACTCTACCCAGGTATGAAGATTTTTTCTTACCCCTCTTAAAGTTTAACAAAATATTGTTTTGATTCCCTTTGTAGAAAGACCTCAACAGAATCCAAAATGAAACCAAAGTCCTTCCAGATTTCAAAAATCACATTGGTAGCTCAGTTAAGAAAGTGGACATCGATCTTTGAAAATTGAGTGTGATAAGACCGACCTTCACGACAATATCTAAGTCCCTAAAAAAAATCCACTAACCCTGGAACTCTTTCCCTAGTGGAATCAAAATCCAAAAATAAACATTAATCCAATTTTACTCCTAATGGAATCCGAATTTTAAGATTTAACCCCAAAATCATAAATACAGTCATACTCCAGATTATGAGTCACAAATTCAATTCCTTCCCAATGGAGTTCAAACTCTAAAGATTTAGAAACAAGTTCAAATTTAGCCCCAGTGGAACCCAATTCAATTCCTACCCAAGTAAAATAAACAGGTCCAAATTCATCCTGAGTGAAACCCAAAAGTCCAAAACTTTGAAATTGAAAGTCCAAAACCTTGATTCAATCTCCCCAATGGAATCCAAAAGACAAACACCAGTCTGATTTTATCCACATGGGAGCCTGAAATCCAAAACTTCAAAAGGAGCACAAGCTCTAATCTTAAAGTTAGATTCTTTCCTCAGAGGAATTGGAATCCCCAAAACCCCAAATTTCACAATTCAATTTCTTCCCAAATGGAAATCAAATTCAAATCCCATCTCCTCCCCAGTGAAGTCTTAACCACTTCTCAATGAAAGTCGAAAAATTCTACTTAGTCTCTTCCCTAATGGGGTTTAGTCTGATGTTCGTCCTCAACAAAATTCAAAATCTCAAAGTCAAAATCAGTCTCTTCTCAAATCAAATTCAAATCCAAAAAATTTTGAATTATGATTGAGGTTCATCCCCAATGGAGTTCCAAATCCATAATCGAATCCTAATCACAAAGATTTATTCACTCATTTCGACCAGAAATGTCCATTAGTTACCAGGGCTCAACTAGACCGAAGAGGTCTATTAGCTGCCATGACTCAGTCAAACCAAAGAGGTCCATTAGTCTCCAGGGCTTAGTCACACTAGAGAGGTCTTCAAGCTACAGAGTGCACAATGTAGGGTTCAGACATCTAGCCTAGAGAAGGTAAAAACATGGTAAGAGTTACTTTGTTAATGTTTGTGCTCCCGTAAACCCCTCCAAAGTAGGGGGCAAATTGTAGGCATTGAAATTTTTGCCTATGATTTGAGGTCCAATGATGAGACATAGCACCATCATCAAAGGCATTTGTCTCTCGGCCAAAGCTTATGGACTTCTGGAAAATAACCAAAAAACTCAAAACAGAGTAAAAACCAAGATATAACCAAATAGGTTCCAAAATGTGCAAAATAGGTGCACGCCTATATGGCCTAGAGGTGCCCGTCTTGGAAGGTTTGAAACACTTCGACAAGCATCTTAAAAACCTAAAAACCACCTAGAGTAGGCATAGCGCCAACACAACAATGCATAGTAGGTGTGGTGCCTGCACAACAAGGTGCACATCTATAGTTGAGAAGGCACATGCCTACTCTTAGGATCCCACATTGAAAAAATATGCTTCTTGCATTGCTACAGTGCAACTATATTAGCATTAATGGTTCTTTGGTGAAAGACACAGAAGACATATGAGGAATTGGTGGAGTACACTCAAAATTAATTCCTAAACACTTTGTCTAAGTTACGTTTATCATTAAAAAACCTTAACAACTAGTTTTCCCCAAGTTCAAGCTTTGGAAGTGAGGTAATTACCCTTGAATAAGTTGTAGAATTGAGAGTCTAGTTCCTTGATTCTTTTTTTAGTTTTCTTAAATGTTTTATCAATAACGTGATTAGGTTATTTGCCATGTTTAGAAGTATGTTTAGGTGTAATGCTTAGTTTAGGGTTTAATTGCTTTATTTCCATGTTTAGCTAATTAATTAATTAATCGTTTAGTTAGTTAGTTAATTAGTTAATTACTTAGCTTTTTAGTCAAAATAAGCATGATTAGGTTGGAATCAGTTAGGTAATGTAGGCTCAAGTTTGGTAATATATGATTTGATAATGATTGTGTTGGTGATAGCAATTAGTATTTGATTGTTTTAGTTTATGAAAGTTTAGAGTTAAAATGATGAACGAATGACATTGCCTCATGTATTCTTGATTAAGTTTAGTTGTCCTGTTAAAATTGCATTCTAAGAGTTTCTTCACGTTTTGCTAGACCATAAAACCATTAATGCATGCAAAAACTTAGTTTCTGGCCATGAATAGGCGTGCACCTATTCTTGATTTAACAGAGGTGCTTGCCTCTTCTTGCCTCTTTCAAGAAGAGGCGCATGGCCATTTGTGGTGAAGCTCTGAATTTTTCCTTTTATTTATATTATATACCCTTCTAGTTCAAAATGAATTATTGTTTCTCTGTTTGCTTTGCAATGCATGAGTGAACTATTTAGATTATTCTTCTCGTTATTAAATGTCATGAATGATATGATGAGCTTTGATTTATTTAAGTTAATTATTTTACTTTTGTGATCAATTATATTGTTTGTATAGGTTATGACGTGATAGTTAGACTCCCTTATAACTCTTATTATCCACTCTATCATTTACTTTTTACATTATTTGGGCAATTGATGTAATCCCATACCCAACTCCCCCATGTTTGAAAGGCAAATTTAACTTTATTATCCTCCCTCTTTCTATGGATGTTTAATAATTAATTCACTCCACATGTCTAAGAAGATAAAATTTTGTTGTGTGCAAAATGAATTTTAGATTCAGATGGATAGAAATGATGACTTAGAAGATCTCGAACTAGTAAACCCTATTAGAAGCTAGACATTGTCCAGATATACTGAAAGTTCGTACCTAACTTCCCAATCCTAGCTCTAAAGGGGTGATGGGTAGTTAGGTCTAGAAGTAAGGGATCAGCTACCATCATTCACATTTTTTCTGTGGTTAATTACTCAAGTGGCGGCTCCATTTCTATTCTTCGGATCTTGCCCCCATGGCTTGATCTAAAGACCCTCCAAGTCTCCTCATAGAACTTAGAAAAGTTATGCTGAGAATGCCATAGCTCTGGTAGGATGGAAGCCCCATCCACATCTGCTCCTTCATAAAATTTAAAAGTTGGAAACCGCTACAAATTTATTCTCGTGCAACATCTTCATTAACACAATCTCTAGCATTATCTATGCAAATCCTTGTTAGGAATTGTAATCTTGTACACCGATTTCTTGACCCAATGTGCCAAATAATGGTACTACAACTGGGTCCCCAGTGTATCAATACACATTTTAACTAACTTGTCAAAATGATGAGTTTGGCCATTCTTGAAAATCCATATTTGTTTTCTTATATGGACCACTTCTTTTCAACATTGTGATATGCTAGGCTGAGAAATGTTAGAAAACCATGGTATCTCCATGTCATTTTCTAAGATATTGTCATCACTAGCCTCCCTTGAGACTAACAAATCAAACGAAGCATCTGCAAAATACAACAACAAAAGGGCCAATTTCCTATTAATTAATCAAATATAAAATCAAATTTTTATAGAAAATCATAATATTTGAAACAAATATTTTAACAATAAAAATTTGAAAATTTCACCTGCAAAAACAGTGACTATGCCAATTTGAATTGTAAATGAAAATTTAAATATCACACTCCTAGTAGCATATATATCTTAAACTACCCAAAATAGCGTTTAGACAACAACTGATAATCTTTTTATTAGATAAGAAAAAAGTATTTTTGAAATTACATACTATTCATTTATTTGTGATAACATCCCACAATTCACTTCTTTTGCTCTAGTATTTTCAAAAACAAAATGAAAGACCAAAATTTGATTCACATATGAAAAGTTTTAGAAATATAGCACAAAATAAGGAAATAGCTCCTGTCCAAGATGGTTTTTTGAAATCATTTGCATTAAACACATTGAAATTAGATGAAATACCATTAAATGTATTCAACGAAAAAGTAAAAACTTCTAATTAGTTTTTAACTTCTATGGTTAACCAAAACCCACAGTTAGCTCAATAATGAAAGAAAAAATTAAGTTCCTTAAGAAGACAAATACCAGGATTTTAGCCGGCTTCCAAATCTGAGGGGAGGCTAAAGAGTACATGGGATTTGTTATTGCAGGGGAAGAAATTTTTGGTTTTGGGGAGTTAAGATAAAAGTTTATGAGGGAAGTAGATGGAGGAGGAGTAGGAGAAGAGACAAAGTGTTTCAAGGTACCTTCTCAAATAGTGGTGAGGTTTTAGCTCTGCTGGTGGCTTGGAGGCTTGAGCGGGAAAGAAGGCTTATTAGTTTTTTCACATCGAAGGCTGACTTGGCATTTGATTCTATTCCTCCTATTTTTGTTTTTGTTTTTTCTATAGGAAAGAACGGGTTTCAGTGAACCTCTTTGTATTGGTACCGCCTTTCCCACATTCAACAATAATTAGTCATAAGGTGTGTTTAGGAGAAAAATCCGTTGTTAGCTAAGTTATCTCAACAAGTTGCGGGTGTTTGTTAAATTAACTTTCCAAAATTATTGTGCTTTCCAAAAGCTATGAATGTGTTTGGTAAATTTGATTTTCAAAATCTCAATTTCAATAAAATTCCTAAAATGTATATAATTTTTTTGATAAAAGAAATTATAATAATATATAAATAAATTAAAAAATATAATGTCAAAATAATTAAAAATTGTAAATATCAAGAATAAATAAAATAAGATATTAAATACATTTATTAATTTTATAATAAAAATAATTAAAAAATAGAAAATGAAACTGCCGCCAGGTTGATGTGGCCAATCACTATTTGTCAGGCACGTCCAGTGACACTACCACCACCAGAGAAGTCGTTGGAGGGAGCCCTCTCCATATCCACCATCGTCTTGTCCATTTATAGTGATCATTGACGAGATCCAGCATTTGAAGTTACGGTTGCCGAAACTTTAACCTTAGATCTCCGGCGATAGGCGACATAAAAGGCGAAGATACCAATGGATTTGGAGAGAGTGAACGACAAGCCTAGAAGTGATGGCGGTGCTGCTAACATGCCACTTTGACAATGGCTAGTGACCGACGCAACTGATGTCTGACGACTATAATAGCTGGCGTTCGACAACTACAGTAGCTGGTGTCCGACAATTTTTTATTTTTAAAAAATTTATTTTAAAAAATAATTTTAAATAAATTTTAATTTATTTAAATAGATAGTTTAAATTTTTAGTATTTAGGGGGATTTTTGAATTTAATTATTTTGTAGTAAGGGTGTTCAAAATCCAAACCAATCCACTCAAACCAACCAATCCAATCCAAACTAATCAAATTTTGATTGGATTTGATTAAATGACGGATTGGATTGGATTAGGATTTTTAAAAACCGAATAAATTGGATTGTATGATGGATCACATTAAAAAAATTCGTCATAAACCAATCCAATCCAATAAAAGGTAATAAGAGTAAATATGTAACATATAAAAAATAAAAGTGACCAAGCCATTATAATTTTAATAAAATAAACTATGCTTAACTCTAATTAAGTAACCGTTAATACACAAGATCTATAATATGCATGGTATCAATGCTAATGCATGAAATAGATTGTTTCATATTGTGCATGGCTCATTGGAGTCCGATAAATTTATTTAAAATTGCAATATGTGTATTGGAATGATTTAAATGTTTATTGTTATTTTTATTTAGGCACTTTAAATAATTTAGAAATGAATTTTTATGTCTTATATTATGAGCTACAAATCATTTTTAAAGCTACATTAGTATACTATCATTATATTTATATCATATCACATTGACATGTGTTTTTTATCGGATCATTGGATTTTTTTTAAAGTTTCCTTGAATTTGAATTGATTTATATTTTTATGGATCGGATCGGACTAGACTGGATTATGTTTTCTACAAAATCGGAATTGGATGAGATTTCAATCTTTGATTGGATTGGATTGGATTAAAAAATCTCTAAACTGATCAATATATGATTAGATTGATTAGGAGTGGCAAAATGACCTGGACGTCTGAGGCCAGAGAATTGCCCGAAAAACCGGAAAAATTGGCTAGGGTTGGGGCTAGGGACCCAGAATTGAACTCGGGGCATGTAATTGAAATTTGACTTATGCTAAATCATATGTAATTGAAATTAAAATTATGCTGAATCAATTTCATGTCCCTTAGTTTTCAATACTTACTTCTAACCCCTTATTTAAATTTAAGCCCATTTCTTACTTTTTTTTTAAAGAGCCCAACAGCCCAAGGCCCACCCTGCCCATGCCAAAATTGAAACAATTAAAGAGGTTAAAACAAGCTATTGCACCCATGACTACCCCTTCCCCTTTGTGTATATTGAAACCTTGCAACATGCTACCACTGGGCTATAACCCATTTAACTCAAAATATTGGACACCAATAATATATACAAACTACAAAAGGCTATCAGAATTTAAAAAAAAAAAAAGTCCAATCCAATTGGAAAACCCAACCTTGGCCTTGGGAAAAGAATTTCGACAAATTTTTCGAGGTTGGGGTCCTCGACTCGGCCCCGGCCCCAAATTTTGCCATCCCTAAGATTGATTATTAGCTAAATTGATTGAATTCAAACCAACGAAAACCCCTATTATGTAGGGATAATTTTGGTATTTTTGTCTATCCAAATTTAGCTTTTCAAACTCTTATTTTCAAATGTTACCCCCTACATGCTTTTGTAATCCGAAATAAAATTAGATTATCCAAGCAGTAGCTTCTTGGACAATCAATTTTCAATTGGTTTACCAAACACTAAAATAGTTGTAATTAGTAGCAGAATCTAAAAGCTATTGTCCAACAGCCAGGCTGACGCACTCATAGTATGTAAATTTTTCGAGAAATGATAATTTATCACAGAAACCCCTAATTTAGAATATTTTTCAATTTTTCCAACTATTTTCCCAAATTAAACATTGTATTAGAACTTGACATAGCCTAGAATTGGGTTTTCAGCTATTTTCCCAAGCTGCCCTAACTTTTCAATTACTGAATAATGACCTTGGATTTTAGGTTGCTATTTTAGGTTTCAATTACTGAATAATGACCTTGGATTTTCAAAACTCCTATTTGATCTCATCATATCATCAATAATATAATTAAATTCTTGAAAACAAAATTCTCAATCCCTCTAATCATCTTTTCGCTCTCATTTTTTTTCCTTAAAATTTATCATGTTCAGTAGTAGGCATGAAATTTTCTATGCCCAAACATCCTTGATATGAAACCTAAAAAGCCATTGCAACACGGCATTGCGGCAAAGATAAGACACCCCACCACTAGAAACACTTCATTGCCAAACCAATTAGATACCCAAGTCAACCATTGCAACACATCTCAAAAACCCAAAGAAAAAGCAAACTGCCACTCTACATAACTCTGGGACTAAAGAGACCCACCTCCCCCGTAGGTTTCTTTAGAAGAGGACTATTTTTTTTTTCAAAATCTATAATTAACAATACAATAATAATAGAATAATATTAAATATAAATAAACAAGTAAAATAGTTGTAGATACATATTAGTCATTAATAAATAATTATATTATATTAATACTTTATTATTAATAATATATATTAAATAATTTACATTTTAAAATAATATTAATTTTACGTCTTAAAAAATAATTATATAGTTAATAATTTTTATGAAAATCCTACATTATAAGTTTATTAAAATCATTAATTATGCAAATTTTAAATTTATTAATTACTCAACTATAGTTTAATATATTAATAAATAATTCTTATTTTTGTTTAAATATTTGACAGTCTTTTTCTAAATTGATTTTAATTATTTTATGATAATGTATTAAAAATTAAAAATAATAAATAACATACAATACTAATTTGAAATTTGTATTATATATTTAATTTTTTGAAATATATTTTAATAATTTTATTTTCATAAAAAAATTATGAAAAAGGTTTAACATATATCAAATAATTATATTATCATTTACAAAATATATTATTGTAATGTTACATATGAATAAACTATTATTAAATAAAAATATAAAATAATTTATAAATAATTAAAATATTTTTATTAAAATTAAACTTGTATAAAAATTGAAGAAGTTTATATTTGAAAAGTAATTTCTTAAAAATTATCTTATAATAATATAGTCTTATCTTATAAGGCACCAAACATAAGACAATACGATATATAGTACAATCTCAAACACTTATTCGTGATTCTAATCTCAATCCCAGTCCATAGTTATCTTAAAAGATACTAATAATTGAAGAACTTTTATTATCAACTTCATATGCATTTTTTTTTTAAATTAATGAGATAGATCCCTTGAGATACCATGTAGGGGTGTTCAAGATCAAATGTAGTCCATCAAAACCGACCAATCCAGTCCAAATTTACTTGTATTTGGAGAATTAATGGATCAAATTAGATTAAAAAAAATAAAAAGATGAACCAATTGGATTAGTTAGCAGATTACATCACAAAAATCCACCAAAATTTGATCCGATCTAAACAATATATATAATCCTAAAGAATTATAGTCAAATTTTATATGATTTTAACTTAAAATATATAATGCAAACATTTTATTTATTTTACGTAAATATTAATCTAAAGAAAATCTAAAATATATACAACATTTTCTTATGCCATATTTCATAAGACTTTTGTACTTTCATCAAATAATATATTTAGTTAGATGTTTCTTAATATCATATTGGATTTGATTTATATCTTTTAAGATTGGATTGGATTGTATGGGGAGTTTTGTTATTTAAACTCCCAAAAATCTCTTTCTAGCCCCAATTTAACTAAAATAAAAATTAACAAAGTATTTTATATGAAAATGAATAAAGAGGACATGTATGTTTTTAGTATGCCCCTTTTAATTACTTAATTTACAGAATTTTTTAAAATCAAAATTAAAAAAATATTTTAAGTCTTTATTTTTACTTGAAATTAAGATCTATTTAAACATATTTGAAATTGATGTCATATGTTTATATTGTGCTTTTGAATGATTAAGAATGGATCTTTACTATTGGAAAAACAATAATGAAGAAAAAGGTAAACTTTTTGTTTCTGTTTCATTATTGTTGTTGTTATTGTTGTTGTTGTTGTTGTTGTTGTTGTTGTTGTGATTATTATCATTATTTTGTTGTAAAATCTTTTGTTCAATTGCTAGGAGCTGAATATTTTCAACTTATTCGGTTTAGTGTAGTCGAGCATTAGCATATTAAATTCAATGTAATTGAACGACGTAAATATGTATTATTATCTAAACATCTTATTTTTTAAACAAAAAGTTATACAAATTTACAATTTGAATAGGCAACATATACAAACTTTAAGAAAAATAACATATAATTTCAACATATACAAACTTTATCAAAAGAGCAAAACCCTAGACAAACGGTAAGAAAACAGCTAGGTAGAAATATGGAGAGCAAAAACAATTGTAATGCTGAAGAAAAAGAGTTAAAAAATTGAGATTGTTGATGGCATAAGTTCTAAAATTAAATATAATTTTTTTAAAAGAAACATCAATTATAAGATATGTAAAAAGGGTATCCTTGGTCTTATATAAAGTATATTTATAAACTTTTATCTTCGAATATTTTGTAATTGAAGTAAGGCTTAAAAAGGATTTAGAAGAGCTCAAATAACAACATTGATGTATTGGATCTCAATAATTGTTATTGGATCGGATTGGATTGAAAAATTAATCCTCAAGAGTAGATCCATTCAGCCCCATTTTCTATCTCATTAACCCCCACCTTGAAATTAAATAAGGCTAAAATTGTAATAAAAATATAATAAATAAGATAATTAATACTGAGCAAGAGGACTTAACAAAAGCTCTTGTTTTCCTTATTAGGTGAGAATCTTTTTCCCTATTTTCTCTCTAATTTAACATTAACTTCACCCTTTTT
Organism: Boswellia sacra; assembly: GCA_013180625.2. Classification (NCBI taxonomy): domain Eukaryota; kingdom Viridiplantae; phylum Streptophyta; class Magnoliopsida; order Sapindales; family Burseraceae; genus Boswellia; species Boswellia sacra. The sequence continues at coordinate 73,844 of SNVD02013763.1, forward strand.
GTCTCTCTCCAATTTTTTTTATGTCAAATTAATTAGGATCCATTATTTCCTTTTCTTTTTAAATTTCAACCCATCGTATAATCTTAGATCTAAACATCAAATCATCTATTTTTCTTTCTTTCTCTCTTCCTGTCAAACACCAAAAGTAATAAAATTTTGATTAATTATTTTGTTGATATGAATTTGAAGAATTCAAAAATAAAAAAAGAAACAAGTTAAAACCTTTGATTTTTTTTTTTGGAATGTATTTTGGATTTTAGTGTTTAAATTTATAAAAAATAAAAAAAAGTCATACACTATTAAGATTATATGATAATTTAATTAAAGATTAAATTGAAGGGGAAAAAATGTCAAACATCATTAAAATCAAATGAGAATGAATTAAGTTTACCATAAAAATATTTGAAATTGAATATTGAGTATAATGAAAGATTATTTAATTTACAATTTTATCCTCATTAAATAAAGGTGGGGGTTAATGAGATAAATGCAGGCTAAATAGAACAACTCATCTTCAAACTAACCACCATTGGATTATATTGATTTGTAGTCAAATCTATTGGATTCATACTGACAAACACCCTTACATTGTAATTTAGGAAAAAAAATTTATTAGTATTTCACATTAGACATCTTGTAGTTGAAAGAAAAAAAAAAAAGATTTGTTGATAATATGTAAAATGTCTTTGATGAAATGAAAAAAAAAAAATCTTTTCTCCTTTGAACTTTTAAAATGTGTCTCTTGCACTCTTGCTTTATATTTGATTTGGCACTTATTTTGATTTTTTAAAGAAAAATTAAATCTATTTACATTTATTAAAGTTTATTTTTCAAATAATAGAATTCAAGATTGAAACTTAATTGAATGAAATATACAACAAAAAGCAAATAAACATTTTATAAGCTATATTATATAATGATACAGAGACATTCATATAAATATATATACACCAATCACAATTTTGATAAGGGGTTAATTAATGTCCCCCCTTAGGTTCATTATAAAAAACCGATCATCCTTCTGGTATCGAAAATTGCATTTTACCTCTTACAATCAATCGGAAAACTGACATGGCAGTTTTTTTATCACAATGAAATCCCTTTTCGATCCTTGAAAACTCTAAATAATGTAAATTAAATAGTGATTAAAATATAAATAACCAAAATTATACAAAAAAAAAAAAATAATAATATCCTCATCTTCTTCTATCCTCACCCGGTTCATCTTCGTTCAACCTTAAAAGAAATTCAACAACCCCAATCAAATAGTCTTTCACCCTTCAACAAATCACACAACCCCAACACAAAATCACAAATCTTCCTCAAGTTCATCTTCATCCAACTCATCTCTCATCCCTTAACAAATCACAAAATCTCAACCAGTAATCCTTATAAAAAGTACCCAAATTTTTAGAAACCCTGAACAAATCACATAATCTCAATTATTGTGTACAGTTGCTGTGTTAGGGTGGTGTGGACTAGGTTTTTCGATTATTGTGTTGTTGCTCAGGTTTGTGCACGAGGGCTTTTGTGGTGTGTGAGAGGGTTGTTGGATGGATACTGTAGGAGGCTTTCTTTGGATCTCTTCCTTTTGCAATTACTGTCGTTTCGTGTTCGGGTGGCTTTGTCGTTTCATGCGATTAGGTTGAGCAAGAATTGTGTTTTGACCTCTGTGTGTGGAAGAAGGCTGTTGCAGTGTGCAATGGCTTCTGTACGATGGTTATTTTGTGTTAGCTTCTATGGGTTGTTTGTAGCTGGAGCTATAAGATGGGGGTAATGGGTAGGACTTTTGGTGCAAGGTGAGGTTTAACGGGTGGGGCTACAGCTGCAAGGTGAGGTGGCTGCTGGTAGAGATGGCAATTTTCCTGGTTGGGTAAGGTACCCATATTTTACCCGCACCGCTCGGCTGCGAAAAAACCTGGATTTCTGGTGATCAAGCCCGAGCAGCGTTGCTAATGGCACACAAGTCCGGATGCGGTGCAGGGTAGTATTTCTAAGGAAATCCAATCCTCGACCTGCAACCAAAGAGCCTAGCCCTTTTATAGTTTTATAAATAAAAATACATTACATGCGAGGCTCGAACATGACTTATAGGTCGGATTTAAGCTGTCTACCACTATGACTACGTGACTTTTTGGCTTTCATGATTAAAAATAACTTTAATTAATGAATTCGTTTGTATATTTAATTAAAACTAACATCTTCGACAGAGTTGTAAGGCTTTACCGCCACTTCTACCAGTCGTGCACTCAAGAACTTTTCAACAATATTATATTATTTATCCAATTTTAAGGTTTTAAAATTAAAAAAATAAAAACGAACAAAATTTGGGAATTTTTTTAGGGTGTCGGTGTTACATTTCAAAAATCATAATTACCCGCATCCCAAAAAACTCAAAAAATCTGAAGATTTTGCAGGGATCAGAGGAAAGTTTTTTTGTCCGATACCGATGCAAAAATGCCCAACCCGCACCTGCATCCAAATTTTGCGGTCCCTAGCTGTTGGTGAGGGAAGATGGTGAGATGCTTTCTATGAGATGCTTTTAGAAACGTAGATGGTGATTCGATTAATTGAAGGTGGAATTTGATTTTTAATTGTTTAATATTTTATTGTATATTATTATATTTTTATTAATATGACAAACGAGGGTAGATAGGGATTTACTATTTTGAGGTTGTCAGGTCAGCTTTTCAGCAGATTTTAAGGGGCAAAAGGCAATTTCAGATACAACAGGAATGATCTTTTTTCTTAATGAATAATAAATAGAAAAATTATTTATTTAAAAGTTAAAAATATATTGATGATAATAAATAAATAATTTAAAATTATAATAAATAAATTTATAATTAAAAATATAAATTATGACATGTTTCTTAATTTTTAATTACAAAATTTGATGATTTATATTCCATGTTATGTTAAATAAATTTATTTAAAGTTAATGTCATCAATTGTTGCATTGCCCAGGTGGTTTATAAGTTAGATTTTAGCCAAGAGATCACAGGTTCGAGCTAGTTAATTGTAATAGATTTTTCTTATTTAACATTCAACAGAAAAAATATTTGAATACCCTTTCACCGTTACGTATTCTTTAACGGAAGTGTTAGAGTGAGGGCTAAACATCACTTTTCAAACAACGGGGTTAAGATTGTTCTTTAACAAAAACCTTGGGGGTGTCACAGTTTTTAACTCATTAAACTAGCATAAACATTTGGCAATGGAATTTTTATTGGCATTTTTTGGCTAAATATCGTTCTCTCTTCAAAAATCTCTCCCATTAACTTGTAGATCAGCCGAAGATGATCATGATGGTACTGGTTATGTCATTGGACTTCCACCAAACATGGCGACCATTCTTATTGACTACAATTTTTCGGTCACCTCCACCACTAGTTTTTTTTTATAAATAAAAACGTTAATTATATATATATATATAAATATTTATTGTCATTTAAAATTTTATATTTTTATTTAATAACATTAAAAACAATAAAAAGGATACTTTTGAAACAAAAAATTGTCACTGGATTGGACGTATACAATTCATATTTAACCGAAAAATTTTCACTTTTTCAAGTAAGTGATAAATCACTTCAATTAAGTGATAAGTTTAGAAAACAAAAAAAAAAGAGAAAAAATCACTATGTCTTAAGTCTTTTAAGATTTAAGTAAAAGTGGGGGAAAACAAACAACCCCTTAGTGTAGGGGTAGAATAATTAAATGTAATAGACTAGTAATGCAGGTTTATTAACATAGTAGGTTTCCAATATACTTATATTTTTCTTCTTCGACATTTCATTATTGATAGAAATAACTTCAGTTTGTATAATCCATAGTGTATTTAGATTTTAGAAGATGAATTTGCTTGGTAAATTGGTCATTTTGAAGTGTCTATTATTAAATATTGTTTGAAAAATTAATTTCATATGATGATGACTTAGTTTAGTATTTTTTACTTTTAATGTTAATTGAATAGATGTTTTGTTGTTCTCACTATAATAAGGGAGAATCCCACTCAAGAAATGCCTGAAAAACGAATCCAATTTCAAAAACTGACTATAAGACCTGACTTAACACATGCATGTGGTAGACGCCTATAATGGAAGACACATATGCATGATGGAAAGTAGTAGATGTCTTCCATTATACATGATCATAACCATGAGCTTAATACTCCAAGGATGGCTCAAAACTTTGGAACCAAAAGAATAACGAAGCCACATATTCAAAGGAAATTAGAATTGAATGATAAAGTTGGGATTAGGTTGAATAAGAATTTTAAATTTTTTATGGTTGAAGTCGATGGACATGGGAATGTCGTTTTTAGAGAAAGATTGTGGAAATTATTTGGATAAAATAAGATGTTACGACTTGGGGATGGTGATGCTTTTGCAATAAAAAATACTTTCTAAAAATGCAAGGTGAGAATTCATATATATATATATATATATATATATATATATATATAATATGGAATTGGATGAGGAAGGTCGATTGAAGAATGTTCTATGGGTAGAAGCAAGGAGTAGAGTAGCATATACAAAGTTTGGTTATATTTTTATTTGATACGACATTTTTAACAAATAAATATGATATGCCATTTGCTTCCTTTATTAGGGTTAATCATCATAGACAATCTATACTATTAGGGTGTGGGTTGATCTCGAATGAAGATATTGAGATATGTTTGGCTTTTTCAATATTGGCTTACATGTATGGTTGGTTGAGCTCCAAATTCCATAGTCACTGATTAGGACAAAGCTATGCAAAAGGCAATTGATATTTTCTTTTTCCAAATGCATGAACATAAATGGTACTTATGGCATATAATGAAGAAACTGCTTGAGAAATTGAAGGGTTATAAGTTATATGAATCCATTACATTTACACTTCAAAATATGGTGTATGATTCATTAATGCATGATGAGTTTGAAGAATGCTGGAATGGATTCATTGAAAAATATAATATTTGTAATAATAATTAGTTAATGAAAGGCAAAGTTGGTTGCCAACATTTTTAAGGGATAATTTTTATACAAGAATGTCTATTACTCAATGCACTGATAGAATGCATGCATTCTTTGATGGATATTAATTAAAAAACTACCTTAAAGAACAATATGAGAATGCTCTATTAAATAAGGTAGAAAGGAGAGACAAGCATATGTTAGCCCTAAGGCTACATGATAATTTTGATGATAACAATACACATTGATTCATTGTGATTTACTAACATGTTTATTTATGTGCAAGAGTAATATCATTGAAATAATTTTAAAATCAAGAAAAGGCTTATTAAAATGAAGTGTTGAAGCTAAGGAGAAGACTACATGTTAAAGGCACCAAAGTTTAAGAACAAGGTTTGACTCAAGGAATGTGACACATGAGCAATGTTCAATCAATTAGTCATATATATCCCTATAGATATCCAAATGATGTGGTTCTTGAGCCTTTGGAAAGCTTACTCAATTTATAACATTTCATATGTTTTAAAGAAATTCAAATTTCAAGTGAAAGATTGTCCAAATCATCATGCAAATTGAAAGACAAATGGAAGTAGCTGACATGAGCACCGAATACTCCTTTAGGCATATCATGAGGTAAAAATATCAAAATGACTTGATTCTTGTGGCATTGGAAAGAGGACTTAATGAGGCACATTTCATATGTTCTGAAGAAATTCAAATTCTTAATGGAAGGTCGACATAATTGACATGCAATTCGGTAGACTGACATAGAGAAGAAAAATCAACTCAAATGAGCACCGAATGAGTTTTTGTCCATATCTTGAGCTAGAGATATCCAAATGACTTGATTTTTGTGGCATTTCAATGGAGCACATTTCATATTCTCTGAAAAAATTTAAATTTCAAATGGAAGGCCGACATAATACACATGCAAGTCGGTGGACTGACACAAGGAAGAAAAATCAAGTCACATGAGCACCAAATGGTGTTTTGGCCATATCTTAAGCTACAAATATCCAAATGACTTGGTTCTTGATGCGTTGGAAAGCTTATTGAATTGTGCATATCTTTTATGTTTTGTAGATTTTCAAATTTCAAACAAAATATTGACAAAAATGGCAGACAAGATTACAGGTTTTATGGTAGGCAGAAAATTTGGAGTTAGTGTCTTCACTTGATTAAGTTCTTCCCATTTGCCTATAAAAGAAGCCCTTGTCCCATACATTCAACAAGCATTTATCAAGCAAAAAACAAGAGAAATATCAAGTCTAGAGAGCTTTTATATTCTTTATCTACTCTTTGAAGAGAGTTGTACTTCTGTTGTAAAAATTTTCTTTGTTCTTGTATTGTGGTGAGAGTGAGATCTTCTTATAAAGGATAAAAGTTATCCTTGAGAGAACTCTTTCCTTGGTGAGTTTGTTCATCAAAAAGAACTCTTGGTGTGGTGTTATCAAGAGTTGAAGGAAGTTGCCTTGGTGAGGTTGTTCATCAAGAAGAACTATTGGTGTGGTGTTATCAAGAGTTGAAGGAAAAAGTCTTGGTGAGGTTGCTCATCAAGCAAGTTGTAAAGATTTCTACAACTTAGTGGAAAGCCTAGCTTGTGGAGCTAGGAGCCCGTGGACGTAGGCAAGGTTTGCCGAACCACGTACATCAAGTTTTCACTCTCTCTATCCCTATCCTCTTTACATTTACTTGCACTTGTGATTGTTCCTTATTGCCATTCTCTTGATTGCATTCTATTTTTAACTTCTTCACTTTTGTTCTTAAAGAAAGATTTAAATAATTTTGATCTTTCAAGAAAAGTTTTCTAAATCCGTTTTTATAAATAAACACCCAATTCACCCCCCCACCCACCCCCCCCTCTTGGGTTGCCATACCTGGGTCAACAAGTGGTATCAGAGCAAGGTTGCTCAATTTTTTAAATTTTAATCGATTTTTGAGCTTTGGCAGCTTTTAATTCAACTTCATATATTGAGGGACTTTCTATTTCTAGATCTCCATTGTTTAATGGAAATGATTACTCTTATTGGAAAACTAGAATGAGTATTTTTTTGAAATCTTTTGATTATGATTTTTGGTCTATTGTTTTGGAAGGACCTTTTGTTCCTACCAAAATTGAAAATGGGGAATGCATGCTTAAAGAACCTAAAGAGTTTAGTGAAGATGAGAAAAAGAAATTGAGTTTGAATGCTAAAGCTATGAATATGTTATATTGTGCTCTAGATAGAAATGAGTTTAATAGAATATCTACTTGTTCTATGGCACAAGTAATATGGCACACACTTGAAGTAACTCATGAAGGAACTAGTCAAGTTAAAGAATCCAAAATTAGTATACTGGTTCATAGTTATGAGCTTTTAAGATGAAATCGGATGAATCAATTTCTGAAATGTTTACTAGATTTACGGATATTATTAATAGTTTGAAATCTCTTGGTAAATCTTATTCTAATGTTGAAATGGTGAGAAAGATTCTTAGGTGTCTACCAAAATCTTGGGAGCCAAAGGTGACGGCTATTCAAGAAGCAAAGGACCTCACCAAACTACCAGTAGAAAAACTTATGGGTTCTCTCATGACTCATGAAATCACCTAGAAGGAGAATGAAGAAGATTTCAAGAAAAAGAAAAATATCGCTTTCAAATCTTCAACAAAAGAAGATGATGAGTTTGATGATGAAAGAGATGATGAAGATCTTACATTCATCACAAGAAAGCTAAAAAGGATGATTAGAAGAAACCAAGGATTCAAGAAGAATTCTAGAAGGGAGTATAAAGGGCAAAGCTCAAAGCAAGATAAGAAAAATGATCAAGTCATTTGCTATAAGTGCAAGAAACCAGGACATGTAAAGATGGATTGTCCTTACTTCAAGAGTCAAAACAAGAAATCCAAAGCAATGAAAGCAAAAATTGGGATGATAGTGAAGCTATCTCCACCGAAGAAGAAGATTGCGAAGTGGCAAACATGTGCTTCATGGCTTTAAGTGAAGATGAGGTAAGTATTCTAAACTATGATCCTAAACTTTCATATGATGAATTACTCGAAGCATTCCAAAATTTACATGTGCAAGTTGATAAGCAAAATTCAAAAATCAATGCTTTCAAAAAGAAGTCAAAAATCATGTTATCTCAATTAGAAGAGTTGGTAGAAATAAATGAAGCTTTAGAAAATGAAAATAAAATTTTAAAGCAAAAAGATTTTGAAAGTTTGGAAAGTCAAATACATTTATTAAACAAAAGGATTTTGATAAATTGGAGAAACAAAATGCTATTTTGAAAAAGGAAAATAATGACTTAAGAAATATTGTTGATAGTTTTACAAAAAGCACAAAAAATTTGAATTCTATGTTACAAAACCAAGGTGTGTTTTTGATAAAAGAGGTTTAGGATATAAAACTTATAAAAATCAAAAGTATTTTAAAAATTATTTTGCTCATGCATCTTCTAGGAATAATCCTAATCATTCATGTACTTATTGTAGAAGAAAAGGACACAAAGTGCATTCTTGCTATATTAAGAGAAATCCTAATTTGAAACAAATATGGGTTCCAAAAAGTACCATAACTAACCCCCAAGGACCCAAGAACTTTTGGGTACCAAAAAGTTACTCCTTGAATGTTGATTGTAGAGACAAAGGAGTGGCAAACACAAGTGATACTTAGATAGTGGATGCTCAAGGCATATGACCGGAGATGCCTCCAAGTTCTCAAGATTAATCATGAAGAAAGGAGGATATGTGACCTTCGGTGATAATGCCAAAGGAAGAGTAATCGGACATGGTGATATTGGTAACCCTTCTTCACCTATTATTAAAGATGTTTTGCTTGTTCATGGTTTAAAACATGATTTGATTAGCATTAGTCAATTGTGTGATAAGGGATATTTTGTTACTTTTGAGCCTAATAGATGTGTGATTAAGGATGTTAGTAACAATAAGACATTATTTGTTGGTAATAGATGTGGTAATATTTATACAATTGATATTGATGTTAATGATCATGTAGAAAATTGTTTCATTGTTAATCATGATGCTTGGTTATGGCATAGAAGGTTAGGTCATGCTAGCATGGACACAATTTCAAAAAATTTCTAAAAATGATTTAGTTGATGGTCTTCCAAAAATAAAATTTGAAAAGGATAAGATTTGTGATGCTTGTCAATTTGGAAAACAAGTAAGAACTTCTTTTAAACAAAAGAAATTTATTTCAACAAATAAACCTCTACAATTACTTCATTTGGATTTATTTGGACCATCAAGAACTCAAAGCCTTGGTGGAAAGTATTATGTTTTTGTTATTGTGGATGATTATTCAAGATTCACTTGGGTATTATTCTTGAAAACTAAAAATGAGGCCATACAAGCTTTTTCAAAATTTGCAAAAAGAGTCCAAAATAAAAAAGGGTATTCTATTGTGTCCATTAGGAGTGATCATGGTGGTGAAGTAGACAATGTTGCATTTGAAAATCTTTGTGATGAAAATGGTTTTGAGCATAATTTTTCCTCACCTAGAACTCCACAACAAAATGGTGTTGTTGAAAGGAAAAATAGGACTAGCCAAGAAATGGCTAGGACCATGTTACTTGAAAATAATTTGCCAAAATATTTTTGGGCCGAAGCCGTTAATACCGCATGCTTTATAATCAGTAGAGTCCATATTAGAGCTTTAATAAAGAAAACTCCTTATGAACTTTGGAAAGGAAGAAAACCCAACATTGGATTTTTTAAAGTTTTTGATGTAAATGTTTTATTTTAAACACCAAGGATAACCTTGGAAAATTTGATGCAAAAGCCGATGTTGGAATTTTTGTTGGCTACTCCAACCATAGTAAAGCATATAGAGTTTTAAACAAAAAGACTCTTACTATTGAAGAATCTATGCATGTTGAATTTGATGAAACTAATGTTATTTCTTCAAAGAATTTAGATTATGATATTGTTGAGGTAGAAAGGCAAATCAAGGAATCAAGGCTTGATGAAAAGAGCCAAGATGAATTACAACTTCAACAAGAAAAGCTTGAGGAAGTAAATGATTTTTCCCAAGAATTACCAAAGGAATGGAGGTATGGAAAAGCTTACCCTAAAGATCTCATTATTGGTGAACCATCACAAGGTATGAAAACTAGATCTTCTTTTAAGAACTTTTGTAATCATTTTGCTTTTGTCTCTCAATTTGAACCAAAATCTTTTAAAGAAGCCGAAAATGACGAAAGTTAGATTTTGGCTATGCAAGAAAAATTGAATCAATTTGAGAGAAATCAAGTTTGGGAATTAGTCCCTAGACCCAAAAATCATTCTATTATAGGCACTAAATGGATTTTTAGAAATAAAGTAGATGAAAATGGAACCATTATTAGAAACAAAGCTAGACTTGTTACTCAAGGATACAATCAAGAAGAAGGTATTGATTATGAGAAAACCTTTGCACCGGTTGCTAGATTAGAATCAATTAGAATGTTGTGTGCATTTGCATATTATAAAAATTTTACATTATATCAAATGGATGTCAAAAGTGCATTTTTAAATGGTTACATTTTGGAGGACGTATATGTAGAGCAACCTCTTGGTTTTCAAAATCATGATTTTCCAAACCATGTTTTCAAACTCAAAAAGGTACTTTATGGCTTGAAACAAGCACCAAAAGCATGGTATGATAGATTGAGCAAATTTCTCATTGATAATGGTTTCGAAATAAAAAAAGTTGATACTACTCTTTTTGTTAAAACAAAAAATGATAATTTATTAATTGTTCAAATCTATGTTGATGATATTATATTTGGTGCTACTAATGTCTCTATGTGTGAGGAATTTTCCAAGTGCATACAACAAGAATTTGAAATGATCTTAATGGGAGAATTAAATTTCTTCCTTGGACTTCAAATCAAGCAATCAATAGATGGGATCTTCATTAATCAAGCTAAATACATAAGAGATCTTCTCAAGAAGTTTGGCATGGATAATTTAAGGATATATAATACACCTATGGGTACATTAACCAAGCTTGACAAGGATGAGAAAGGAAAAGATGTTGAGGTAACAAAATATTGAGGTATGATTGGCTCTCTCTTGTATTTAACTGCTAGTAGACCTGATATTATGTTTAGCGTGTGTATGTGTGCTAGATTTCAATCTTGTCCAAAGGAATCTCACCTTAAGGCTGTCAAAAGGATCTTTAGATATCTTCTTGGAACCATAAATCTAGGTCTTTGGTA